>JAUPTC010000593.1:0-42380 GCA_030762895.1 Sophora flavescens
AAAATTAGGGTTTCCAATAAAATTTAGTTTTAGGTTAGGGAATTTATTTTGAGTTAAAAACGGGGTTTTACTAAAATTAGAGTTTGGTGGTCAAAATTAGGGTTTGAATTTAGGTTTAGGGTCAAAATTGGGGGTGGTCTGGGGTCAACTTACATTTAGGTCAATATTAGGTTTGAATTAGGCTTTGGGTCAAAATTAGGTTTTGGGTTAAAATTGGGTTTTTGATCCAAATTAGGTTTTTGGTCCAAATTTAGGTTTTGGGGTCCAAATTAGGTTTTTTGGTCCAAATTTAGGTTTGGTCAATTTTAGGCTTGTGGTCAAAATTGGTATTTTGGGTCAAAATTACAAACTTTGGGTTAAAATTTTTGGGTTTGGGTTAAAATTTGGCTTTGTGTGAATTAGTGGTTTTGGGTCAAAATTAGCTTTTGGGTTTGAACTAGGTTTCTGATAAAATAGGTTTGGAACATATATATTAGAATTAGGGTTTGGGTTAAAATTATGGTTTGTTAGAATTAGGGTTTTGATCAAAATTAGGGTTTAGGTTAAAATTTGGGTTTTAGTTAAAATTAGGTTTTTGGTAAAATTAGGGTTTGGGTCAAATTAGGGGTTTGGTAATTAGGGTTTTGGTAAAAATTGGTTTTGGGTTGAATTTGGCTTTTGGGTTTTGGTAAAATTAGGGTTTGGGTTTAGGGTTTTGGTTAAAATTAGGTTTGGGTTAAAATTAGTTTAATTGGTTTTGTAAAATTAGTTTTGGGTCAAAATTAGGGTTTGGTTTATTTAGGTCAAAATTAGGTTTTGGGTCAAAATTAGTGTTTTGGTTAAAATTAGGGTTTAGGTAAATTGGGTTTGGTAAAATTAGGTTGGGTTAAAATTAGGGTTTTTAGTTAAATTAGGGTTTGGTTGGGTTAATTAGGGTTTTGGCAATTTGTTTTTGGTCAAAATTAGGGTTTTGTCAATTAGGTTGAGTTAAAATTAGGGTTTGGGTTAAAATTAGGGTTTGGTAAAATTAGGGTTTTGTCAAAATTTAGGCTTAGGGTCAAATTAGGGTTTTGGTTAAAAATTAGTTTTGAGTTAAAATTGGGTTGTTTTTTGGGTTTGGTTTAAGTCAAATTTAGGGTTTGAAAATTAGGGTTTGGGTTAAAATTAGGTTTTGGGTTAAATTAAAGTTTTGGGTTAAAATTAGGTTTTGGAATTAGGGTTTTGGGTCAAAATTAGCATTTGTGGTTAGAATTATGGTTTAGTTAAAATTAGGTTTTGTCAAAATTAGTTTTGAGAAATTGGTTATTGGGCAAAATTAGTGTTAAAATTTGGGTTTTGGTAAAACTAGGCTTGGGTAAATTAGGGTTTTGGGTCAAAATTTGGTTTGGGTTTGAATTAGGTTTTGGTAAAATTAGGGTTTTAGTAAAATAGGGTTAGAATTAGGTTTTGGGTTAAAATTTGGGTTTTGGTTCAAAATTAGAGTTTTGGGTAAAATTAGGGTTTTTAGAATTTGGTTTTGAGTAAAATTTGGTTTTGTCAAATTAGCGTTTTAGGTAAAATTAGGTTTGTATTAGGGTTTTGGTAAAATTAGGTTTTGGGTCAAAATTAAGTTTTTGGTTAAATTAGGTTTTGAATTAGTTTGTCAAAATTAGGGTTTTGGGTTAAAATTTATTTTTGGGTTAAAATTAGTTTTGGTCAAAATTAGGTTTTGTAAAATTAGGGTATTGAGTCAAAATTAGGTTTTGGGTCAATTAGGGTTTTGGTTCAATTTTAGGTTTGAGTAAATTAGGGTTTTGATAAAATTAGAGTTTGGGTTAAAATTAGGGTTTGGGTTAAAATTTAGTTTTTGGTAAAATTATTGTTTTGGGTTGAATTGTTTTTGATAAAAATAGGTTTTAAAATTAAGTTTTAAATTAGTTTTGGTTAAATTTAGGGTTGGAAAATTAGTTTGGGTCAAAATTAGTTTGGGGTTAATTTGGGTTTTGGTCAAAATTAGTGTTTTGGGTCAAAATTAGGTTTAATAAAATTAGGGTTTGGGTCAAAATTTGGGTTTTGGGTTAAATTTGGATTTTGGTCAAAATTAGGGTTTTGATACAAAATTAGGGTTTTAGGTTAGGGTTTTAGGTTTGGGAAAATTAGGGTTTGGAAAATTAGGTTTGTTAAAATTAGGGTTTTGGGTTAAAATTTGGGTTTTGGTTTAAAATTAGGGTTTTGGTCAAAATTAGGGTGGAAATTAGGGTGGGTTAAAATTAGGGTTTTGGTCAAAATTAGGGTTTTGGGTCAAAATTAGGGTTTTGGGTAATTAGGGTTTGGTTTAGGGTTTTGGGTCAAAATTAGGGTTTGGGTAAAATTAGGGTTTTGGTTAAATTAGGTTTTGGGTTAAAATTAGGGTTTTGGGTCCAAATTAGGTTTTGGGTCAAAATTCGTTGGGGTTAAAATTAGTTTGGGTCAAAATTAGGGTTGGGTCAAAATTAGGGTTTTTCAAAATTAGGTTTTGGGTCAAAATTAGGTTTTTGGTAAAATTAGGGTTGTCAAAATTAGGTTTAGGGTTAGAATTTGGGTTTTGAGTTAAAATTTGGTTTGGTAAAATTAGGGTTTGGGTAAATTAGTTTAGGTTTGGTAAATTAGGGTTTTGGTCAAAATTAGGGTTTAGTGTCAAAATTAGGTTTTATTAGGGTTGGGTCAAAATTAGGGTTGGGTTTATTGGTTGTAATTTAGGTTTTGGTCAAAATTTGGTTTTCCAATTAGGTTTTTGGTCCAAATTTAGGTTATTAGGTTTTTGGTCAAAATTAGGGTTTGTAATTAGGCTTGGGTCAAAATTGTTTTGGTTAAAATAGGGTTTGGTTAAAATTAGGGTTTGGGTTAAATTAGGGTTTTGAGTTAAATTAGGGTTTTGGTCAAAAATAGGGTTTGGTTAAAATTAGGGTTTTGGTAATTTAGTTTTTGGTCAAATTAGGTTTGGTTAAAATTAGGTTTTAGTTAAAAATAGGTTATGGGTCAAATTAGTTGTTGGTAGGTTTTGGGTCCATTAGGTTGGCAATTAGGGTTTGATAAAATTTAGGTTGGGTCAATTTTAGTTTTGGGAAATTGTTTTGGTCAAAATTAGATTTGGGAAAATTAGGTTTGGGTTAAAATTTGGGCTTTGGTTAAAATTTGGGTTTTTGGTCCAAATTAGGGTTTTAGGAAAATTATTTGGGGTTTGAATTAGGGTTTAGTAAAAATAGGTTTTGGGTCAAAATTATAGGTTTGGTGTCAAAATTAGGGTTGGTAAAATTAGAGTTTAGGTTAAATTTGTGGTAAAATTTGTTTTGGGTAGGTTTTGGGTCAAAATTAGGGTTTAGGGTTCAATTAGGTTTTGAGTTAAAATTAGGTTTGGTTAATTAGGTTAAAATTAGGTGGTTTCGTAAAATTGAGTTTTGGGTCAAATTTGTCTTAGGGTTAGAATTTGGGTTTTTAAAATGGGTTTTTTAAATTGGGTTTTAGGGTCAAAATTAGTTTAGGTCAGAATTAGGTTTTAATTTTAGTTTTTTAAAATTGGTTAGAATTTAGGTTTGGTCAAATTATTTTGTTGAGAAAATTAGGTTTGTTAAAATTTGGGTTTTGGGTCAAAATTTTAGTTTCAAAATTGGGTTTTGAGTTCAAATTTAGGTTTAGGTTAAATTTAGGTTTTGGTCAAAATTAGGTTTTGGTTATTAGGGGGTTAGAATTAAGGTTTTGAGTTAAAATTAGGGTTTCGGGTTAAAATTGGTGGTTTCTGAGTCAAATTAGGTTTTTAAGTAAAACTAGCTTGTGGTCAAATTTAGGTTTTGAGTTAAAATTTAGGTTTGGGTCAATTTGGTTGGGAAACTTAGGTTTTTGGTCAAAATTAGGGTGAATTTAGGGTTTGTTTGGTAAATTAAGTTGGTTAAAATTATTTTTGGTCAAAATTAGTTTGGGTTTAGAATTAGGTTTTGAGTTGGTTAAATTGGGTTTTGAAGGAATTAGGTTTCGGTAAAAATTAGGGTTCTGGGTCAAAATTAGGTTTGAATTAGCTTTTGAGTTAAAATAGTTATATGTGGTTCTGGTCAAAATTAGGTTTTATCAAATTAGATTTGGGGTTCAATTAGGTTTGTAGGTGGCAATAATAGCTTAGAATTAGGTTTTAACAAATTAGTTTCTGGTTTGAATTAGGTTTTGAGTTAAAATAGGTTTCAATAAATAGGTGATTTAATTAGTTTCCACAAAATTAGTTTAGGTTCAATTTGATAATTTGGGTGAATTTGGTTGTAAAATTAGGGTTTTATTTAGGGTTTAGTCAAATTAGGGTTTGAATTAGTGTTTTGGGTCAAAATTAGGTTTGAGTAAAATTAGGTTTTGGGTCAAAATTAGGTTTGGGTTAATTAGGGTTAGAATTTAGGTTTTGATAAATTAGGTTTTGGTCAAAATTAGGTTTAGTCGATTTAGGTAAATTTTAGTTTGAGTTAAAATTAGGGTTTTAAAAATTAGGTTTAGGTCAAAATTTTTGAGTTATTTTGGGTTTGGTAAAAATTTGGGTTTGTCCAAATTATGTTTTGGGTCAAAATTAGAGGTTAGAATTCTGTTTTACTTAAAATATAGTTTGGGTATTGAAAATTAGGGTTATTGGTAAAATTAGGTTTTGGGTCAAAATTAGGTTTTAGGTAAAAATTAGGTTTATTTGGTTGTGGGGTCAAAATTATGGTTTTGTATTTAGGTTGGTCAAAATTAGGCTTATTAGAATTTTAAAATTGACTAGTTAATTTGGGTTGTCAAAATTAGGGTTTTGGGTCAAATTAGGGTTTGGGGTTCAAATTAGGGTTTTGAGTTAAAATTAGGGTTTTGGGTCAAAATTAGGGTTTTAGGGTTAGGGTTTTGGGTTTAAAATTAGGGTTTGGGTCAAAATTAGGTTTTGGGTCAAAATTATGGTTTTGGGTTAGAATTGGGTTTTGAGTTAAAAATAGGTTTGGGTCAATTAATTAGGGTTTATGGGTTAAAATTAGGGTCTTGGGTCAAAATTAGGGGGTTAAAATTTAGGTTTTGGGTCAAAATTTGGGTTTTGGGTTAAAATTTGGGTTTGGGTCAAAATTAGGGTTTGGGTTAAAATTTGGGTTTTGGTCAAATTAGGGTTTGGGTCAAAATTAGGGTCTTGGGTCAAAATTAGGGTTTGGTCAAATTAGGGTTTTGGGTTCAAAATTTGGGTTTGGGTCAAAATTAGGGTTTTGGGTCAAAATTAGCGTTTTGGGTAAAATTAGGGTTTGGGGTTAAAATTAGGGTTTTAGGTCAAAATTAGGTTTGGGTCAAAATTAGGTTTAGGGTTAAAATTATGGTTTTGGGGTAAAAATTAGGGTTTTGGGTTAAAATTAGGGTTTTGGGTTAAAAATTAGGGTTTGGGTTAAAATTAGGGTTTTGGTCAAAATTAGGGTTTTGGGTTCGAATTAGGGTTTTGAGTTAAAATTTGGGTTTTGGGTTTTGGGTTAAATTAGGGTTTTGGGTCAAAATTAGGTTTAGGTTAGAATTAGGGTTGGTTAAAATTGGGTTTAGGTCAAAATTAGGGTTTTGGGTCAAATTTAGGGTTTAGGTTCAAAATTTTGGTTTGAATTAGGTTTTGGGTCAAAATTAGGTTTTGGGTTAAAATTAGGGTTTGAGTTAAAATTTTTTTGGTTCAAATTAGGGTTTTTGGTCAAAATTAGGGTTTTGGATCAAAATTAGGGTTTTGGGTTAAATTTAGGGTTTTGATTAATATTAGGGTTTTGGTCAAAATTATGGTTTGGTCAAAATTAGGGTTTGGGTCAAAATTAGGCTTTGGGTTAAATTTGGGTTTTGGGTTAAAATTAGGGTTTTTGTGAAAATTAGGGTTTTGGGTCAAAATTAGTTTGGAGTTTGAATTAGGGTTTTGAGTTAGGAAATAGGTTTTGGGTTTTGAGTTAAATAGGGTTAATTAGGGTTTTGGGTTAAAATTCGGGTTTTGGGTTAAAATTTGGGTTTTGGGTCAAAATTAGCGTTTTGGGTTTGAGTAAAAAATGGGGTTTTGGTCAAAATTAGGGTTTTGGGTCAAAATTAGGGTTTCGGGTCAATTTTAGGGTTTCGGGTCAAAATTATAGTTTCGGGTCAAAATTAGGGTTTTGTTAAATTAGGGAATTAGGTTTTGGGTTAAAATTAGGGTTTTTGGTCAAAATTAGGTTTAGGTCAAAATTAGGGGTTGAATTAGGGTTTTTAGTGCAATTAGAGTTGGTTAAATTTAGGTTTGAGTTAAAATTAGTATGAAAATTAGGTTTGGGACAATTTAGGGTTTTGAGTAAAAATGAAAATTAGGGTTTGGGGTCAAAATTAGGATTTAGAAATTGTTTGGAAATTTGGGTTTGGGTAAAATTAGTTTGGTTCGAATTGTATTTGAGGTCAAAATAGGTTGAATTAGGGTTGATTAAAATTGGGTTTTGGGTCAAAATTATGGTTTTGGTCAAAATTAGGGCTTAGGTTAGAATTAGGTTTTGAGTTAAAAATAGGAAAATTAGGTTTGTAGTTTGGGGTCAAAATTAGGGTTTATTTGTTTTGGGTAAATTGGGTTTGGTCAAAATTAGGTTTGAAATTTAGGGTTTAGGGTCAAAATTAGTTAGGGTTAAATTTAGGTTTTGGGTCAATATGGTTTTGGTTAAAATTTGGGTTTTTGTCCAAATTAGGTGGGCAATCATAGGGGTTGAATTAGGGTTTTGAGTTAAAAATAGGTTTTGGGCGTGGTTAAATTGGTTTTGGTCAAAATTAGGTTTGGGTCAAAATTAGGTTTGGGTCAAATTAGTATTTAGGTAAAAATTTGGGTTTTGAGTTAAATTTGGTTTTGAGTTAAAATTAGGTTTGGAGTGAAAATTAGGTTTAGGGTCAAAATTTGGGAGTTATTTGGGTTTGAATTAGGGTTTGGGGTCAAAATTATTTTTAGTCAAAATTAGGGTTAAAATTTGGGTTTTGGTTAAAATTAGGTTTGGTCAAAATTAGGTTTTGAGTCAAAATTAGGTTTAGTTAGAATTAGGGTTTGAAAATGGGGCTTAGTCAAATTAGGTTAAAATTAGGTTTAAAATTAGGGTTTTGGGTCAAAATTAGGTTTGGCAAAATTAGGGTTTTGGTCAAATTTAGGTTTTGAGTCAAAATTAGGGTTGGGTTAAAATTTGGGTTTTGGTCAAAATTAGGGTTTTGGGTTAAAATTTAGGGTTTGCAAATTAGGGTTTGGGTCAAAATTAGTAGGGTCAAAATTAGGGTTTTGAATTAGGGTTTTTGGTCAAAATTAAGGGGTCAAAATTAGGTTTTTGGTTAAAATTTAGGTTTTTGGTCCAAATTAGGTTTTGGCAGTGTTAGGGTTTGAGAAATAGGGTTTGGGTCAAAAATAGGTTAGAATTAGGTTTGGGTTAAAATTATGGTTTAGGTCAAAATTAGGTTTAGGGTCAAAATTTAGGGTTAAAATTAGTTTTGGTTCAAAATTAGGTTTTGAAATTAGGGTTTGGGTCAAATTAGGTTTTGGGTCAAATTAGGTTTGGGTAAATTAGGGTTAAAATTAGGTTTTGAGTATTAGTTTTGGTCAAAATTGGGTTTGGTCAAAATTGGTTTATAAATTGGTTGTTTTGGGTCAAAATTTGGGTTTTGAGTTAAAATTAGGGTTTTAAAAATTAGGTTTGGGTTAAAATTAGGGTTTGGGTTAAAATTTGGGTTTTGGTTAAAATTAGTTTTGGGTCAAAATTAGGGTTTTGGGTCAAAATTAGGTTTAGGGTTAAAATTAGGATTTTGAGTTAAAATAGGGTTTTAAATTAGGTTTTGGTAAAAATTAGTTTGGGACAATTAGTTTTGGGTTTTGAGTTAAAAATTAGGGTTTTGAGTTAAAATTAGGGTTTTGGTTAAAATTAGGGTTTTGGGTCAAAATTAGGTTTTGGGTCAAAATTAGGGTTTTGGGTCAAAATTAGGTTTAAATTAGGGTTTTGGGTTAAAAGGTTTTGAGTCAAAATTAGGTTTGAGTCAAAATTAGGTTTAGGGTTAGAAGGGTTTTGAGTCAAAATTAGGTTTTGGGTCAAAATTAGGGTTTGGAAATTGGGTTTAGTTAAAATTAGGTTTTGGGTCAAAATTAGGTTTAGGGTCAAAATTAGGGTTTTGGTCAAAATTAGGTTTAACAAAATTTGGTTTTGGGTAAAATTGGGTTTAGTCAAAATTAGGCTTTGGGTCAAAATTAGGTTAATAAAATTAGGGTTTTGGTCAAAATTAGGGTTTAGGTTTGGTTAAATTAGGTTTAAATTAGAATTTGGGTTTTTAGTCAAAATTAGGTTTTGGGTTAAAAATTAGGGTTTGGGTCAAAATTAGGTTTGGGGTCAAAATTAGGGTTAGAATTAGGTTTTGAGTTAAAATTAGGGTTTTGGTTAAAATTAGGTTTTGAGTAAAATTAGGGTTTAATTAGGTTAAATTTTGGGTTTTGAGTCAAAATTAGGTTTAAAATTAGGTTTTGGGTTAAAATTAGGGTTTGGGTTAAAATTAGGTTTTGGGTTAAAATTTAGGTTTGGTCAAAATTAGGGTTTTGTCCAAATTAGGTTTTGGGTCAAAATTAGGGTTTGAATTAGGTTTTTAGTTAAAAATAGGGTTTTTCAAAATTAGGTTTTGGGTCAAAATTAGGTTTGGGTTCAATTAGGTTTTGGGTTAAAATTAGGTTTTGGGTGAAAATTAGGTTTTGGGTAAAATTAGGATTTAGGTTCGAAATTAGGCTTTGAGTTAAAATTAGGGTTTTTAAAAATTAGGTTTAGGTCAAATTGTTTTGGGTCAAATTAGGTTTTGGGTCAAAATTAGTGGTTAAATTGGGGTTTGAGTTAAAATTAGGGCTTTGGGTCAAAATTAGGTTTGGGTCAAAATTAGGTTTTGGTAAAATTAGGGTTTGAATTAGGTGTCAAAATTTGGGTTTTGGGTCAAAATTATGGTTTTGGTCAAATTAGGTTTAGGGTCAAAATTAGGTCTGAAATTAGGGTTTGGTCAAAATTAGGGTTTGGGTAAAAATTAGGGTTTGGGTCAAAATTAGGTTTTAGTCAAAATTAGGTTTTGGGTCAAAATTAGGTTTTAAAAATTTGGGTTGGGTCAAAATTAGGTTTTATAAAATTTGGGTTTTGTCAAAATTAGGTTTTGGGTCAAAATTAGGGTTAAATTAGGTTTTAGTTAAAAATTGGGTTAGCAAATTAGGTTTTGGGTCAAAATTAGGTTTTGGGAAATTAGGGTTTTGGGTCAAAATTAGGTTTGGTCAAAATTAGGTTTTTAAAAATTAGGGTTTGGGGTTAAAATTAGGTTTTGGGTCAAAATTAGGGTGGAAATTAGGTTTGGGTCAAAATTAGATTTAGGTTTGGGATTAGGTTTTAAAATTGGGTTTTGGGTCAAAAATTAGGTTTTAGGGTAAAATTAGGGTTTGGTCAAAATTAGGTTTTGGGTCAAAATTAGGTTTACAAAAATTAGGGTTTGAGTTAAAAATAGGTTTTGGTCAAAATTAGGTTTTGGGTCAAAATTAGGTTTGGTTTGGTCAAAATTAGGCTTGGGTTAAAATTAGGTTTTGGGTTAAAATTTGGGTTTTTAGGTAAAATTAGTTTGGGTCAAAATTAGGTTTGGTCAAAATTAGGGTTTTGGGTTAAAATTAGGTTTAGGTTAAAATTTGGGTTTTGAGTCAAAATTAGGTTTTTGGGTCAAAATTAGGGTTTTGGTCAATTGTAGGTTTGAAATAGGGTTTTGGGTCAAAATTAGGTTTGGGTTAAAATTAGGGTTTTGGGTTAAAATTAGGTTTTGGTTAAAATTAGGGTTTTGGGTCAAAATTAGGGTTTGGGTCAAAATTGGGGTTTGAATTAGGTTTTGAGTTAAAAATAGGGTTAAATAGGGGTCAAAATTAGGTTTGGTCAAAATTAGGTTTTGGTCAAAATTAGGTTTAGGGTTAGAATTTGGGTTTTGAGTTAAAAATAGGTTTGGGTCAAATTAGGTTTTGGAAAATTAGGTTTGGGTCAAAATTAGGTTTTGGTCAAAATTAGGGTTTTGAGTCAAAATTAGGTTTGGATTAAAATTAGGGTTTGGGTCAAAATTAGGGTTTTGGATCAAAATTAGGGTTTTGGGTCAAATTTAGGTTTGGGTCAAAATTAGGGTTTTGGGTCAAAATTAGGGTTTGGGTTAAAAATAGGTTTTGAGTTAGGGTTAATTAGGTTTGGGTTAAATTAGGTCTTGGGTAAATTAGGTTTGGGTCAAAATTAGGTTTTAGGGTTAAAATTTGGGTTTTAGGTCAAAATTAGGTTTTGGGTCAAAATTAGGGTTTGGGTCAAAATTAGTTGGTTTGGAAATTTAGGGTTTTGGGTTAAAATTAGGCTTGGTTAAAATTAGGGTTTTGGGTTAAAATTAGGGTTTGGTAAAATTAGGGTTTGAGTCAAAATTAGGTTTAGGGTCAGAATTAGGGTTTTGAGTTAAAATGGGTTTTGGTAATTAAAATTAGGTTTAGGTCAAAATTAGGGTTTTGGTCAAAATTAGGGGTCAAATTAGGTTTTGGGTCAAAATTTGGGTTTTGGTCAAAATTAGGTTTGTCAAAATTAGGTTTTAGGTCAAAATTAGGGTTTTGGGTTAAAATTAGGGTTTTGGGTTAAAATTAGGGTTTTGAGTCAAAATTAGGGTTTGGGTCAAAATTAGGTTTGGTCAAAATTAGGTTTTGGGTCAAAATTAGGGTTTTAAAAAATTAGGTTTAGGGTCAAAATTAGTTTTGGGTCAAAATTAGGTTTTAGAAAATTAGGGTTTTGGGTCAAAATTAGGTTGGGTCAAATTAGGTTTTGAGTCAAAATTAGGGTTTTGGGTTAAATTAGGGTTTGGGTCAAAATTAGGTTTGGGTCAAAATTAGGGTTTGAATTAGGGTTTTGGTTAAAATAGGGTTTGGGTCAAAATTAGGGTTTTGGGTTAATTAGGGTTAAAATTAGGTTTTGGTCAAAATTAGGTTTTGGGTCAAAATTAGGGTTTGGGTCAAATTAGGTTTTTGGTTAAAATAGGGTTTAGAAATTAGGTTTTGGGTCAAAATTAGGTTTGGGTTAAAATTAGGGTTTTGGGTCCAAATTTAGGTTTTGGGTCAAAATTAGTTTTGGTTGAATTAGGGTTTTGAGTCAAAATTAGGTTTTGGGTCAAAATAGGGTTAGAATTAGGGTTTGGGTTAAAATTTTTGGGTCAAAATTAGGTTTGGGTTAAAATTAGGTTTAGGTTAAAATTAGGTTTTGGGTTAAAATTAGGTTTTGGGTCAAAATTAGGGTTTTGGGTAAAATTAGGGTTTTGAGTCAAAATTAGGGTTTGGGTCAAAATTAGGGTTTTGGGTCAAAATTAGGTTTTGGTCAAAATTAGGGTTTTGGGTCAAAATTAGGTTTTAGGCAAATTAGGGTTTTGAGTCAAAAATAGGGTTTAGTCAAAATTAGGTTTTGGCAAAATTAGGTTTAAAATAGGTTTAGGGTTAGAATTAGGTTTGAGTCAAAATTAGGTTTTGTCAAAATTAGGGTTTGGTCAAATTTGGGTTTGGGTCAAAATTAGGTGCAAAATTAGGGTTTTGGGTCAAAATTAGGTTTAGGTTAAAATTAGGGTTTGAAATAATGGGCAAAATTAGGTTTGGGTTAAAATTAGGGTTTTGGTCAAAATTAGGTTTTGGGTCAAAATTAGTTTGGGTTAGAATTAGGGTTAAGTTAATAGGTTTGCAAATTAGGTTTGGGTCAAAATTAGGTTTAGGTCAAAATTAGGTTATTAGGGTTTGGGTTAAAATTTGGGTTTAGGTCAAAATTAGGTTTTTGGTCAAAATTAGGTTTGGAAATTAGGGTTTGGGCAAAATTAGGTTTTGGGTCAAAATTAGGTTTGGTAAAATTAGGGTTTTGGTCAAAATTAGGTTGGAAAATTAGGGTTTTGGCAAATTAGGTTAGAAATTAGGTTGGTCAAAATAGGTAGATTAGGTTAAAATTAGGTTTTGGGTCAAAATTAGTTGGGAAAATTAGGGTTCAAAATTAGGTTTGGGTCAAAATTAGGGTTTTGAGCAAAATTAGGTTTTAGTCAAAATTAGGGTTTGGTAAAATTAGGTTTTGGTCAAATTAGGTTTAGAAAATTAGGGTTTTGGGTCAAAATTAGGTTTTGGGTCAAAATAGGGTTGGTCAAAATTAGGTTTTGGTCAAATTAGGTTTTGGTCAAATTAGGTAAAATTAGGGTTTTGGGTCAAAATTAGGGTTTGGGTCAAAATTAGGTTTAATAAATTAGGTTGGGTAAAATTAGGTTTAGAAAATTAGGGTTTGGGTTAAAATTAGGGTTTGGGTCAAAATTAGGGTTTGGGTCAAAATTAGGGTTTTGGATAGGGAAATTAGGGTTTTGGGTTAAAATTAGGTTTGGGTCAAAATTAGGTTTTGGGTCAAAATTAGGTTTGGGAAATTAGGGTTTTGAGTTAAAATAGGTTTGGGTTAAAATTAGGTTTTAGGTCAAAATTAGGGTTTGGGTCAAAATTAGGTTTGGGTCAAAATTAGGCTTAGGTTAAAATTAGGTTTTGAGTAAATAGGGTTAGGAAATTAGGTTTGGGTCAAAATTAGGTTTGGCAAAATTATAAAAATTAGGTTGGGTCAAAATTAGGTTTTGAAAATTAGGTTTGGAAAATTAGGTTTTGGGTCATTAGGTTGAATTAGGTTTTGGAAAATTAGTTGGGTTAAATTAGGGTTAGTAAAATTAGGGTTAAAATTAGGTTGGTAAAATTAGGGTTTAGGTAAAATTAGGGTTTGAGTCAAAATTAGGGTTTGGTCAAAATTAGGTTTAGGGTCAAAATTAGGTTTTGGTCAAAATTAGGTTTGGGCAAAATTAGGTTAAATTAGGGTGAAATTAGGTTTTAGGCAAAATTAGGTTTGGGAAAATTAGTTTTGGGTTAAAATTAGGTTTGGGTTAAAATTAGGGTTTTGGAAATTAGGTTTGGGTCAAAATTAGGTTAGTTAAAATTAGGGTTTGTAAAATTAGGGTTTGGGTAAAATTAGGGTTTGGTCAAAATTAGGGTTTGGAAAATTAGGGTTTTGGGTCAAAATTAGGGTTTTGGTCAAAATTAGGTTTTGGGTCAAATTAGGTTAGGTAAATTAGGGTTTGGGTTAAAATTAGGTTTTGGTCAAAATTAGGGTTTGGGTCAAAATTAGGGTTTTGGGTCAAAATTAGGGTTTCAAAATTAGGTTTTGGGTCAAAATTAGGTTTGAGTCAAAATTAGGGTTTGGAATTAGGGGTCAAAATTAGGGTTTGGGTTAAAATTTGGGTTTGGGTTAAAATTAGGGTTTTGGCAAAATTAGGGTTTAGTAAAATTAGGGTTTTGGGTCAAATTAGGGTTTTCAAATTAGGGTTTGGGTCAAAATAGGGTTAAAATTAGGTTTGGGTCAAAATTAGGGTTTGGTCAAAATTAGGGTTTTGGTAAAATTAGGTTTGAGTTAAAATTAGGTTTTGGGTCAAAATAGGTTTAGAATTAGGTTTTGGGTCAAAATTAGGTTTTGTCAAAATTAGGGTTTGGTTAAAATTTGGGTTTGAGTCAAAATTAGGTTTTGGTCAAAATTAGGTTTAGGGTTAATTAGGTTTTGAGTAAAATTATTTGAATTAGGTTTAGGTCAAAATTAGGGTTTGTAAAATTAGGTTTTGAGTTAAAATTTGGGTTTTGGTTAAAATTAGGTTTTTGGTCAAATTAGGGTTTTGGTCAAAATTATGGGTTAGAATTAGGGTTTGAGTTAAAAATAGGGTTTTGGTCAAAATAGGTTGGTAAAATTAGGGTTTTGGTCAAAATTAGGTTTGTTAGGTTAGAATTAGGGTTTGAGTTAAAATAGGTTTTGGTGAAAATTAGGGTTTGGTCAAAATTAGTTTGGGTCAATTAGGGTTTGAGTAAAATAGGTTTGGAAAATTAGGGGAAAATTAGGGTTTAGGTAAAATTAGTTTTGGTAAAATTAGGTGAAGGAAATAGGTTAAAATTAGGTTTTGAGTAAAATAGGGTTTGGTCAAAATTAGGGTTTGGGTCAAAATTAGGGTTGAATTAGGTTTGGGTCAAAATTAGGGTTTGGCAAAATTAGGTTTGGGTCAAAATTAGGTTGAATTAGGGTTTGTAAAATAGGTTTGTAAATTAGGTTTTGGAAATTAGGGTTTTGGTAAAATTAGTTTTGGTCAAAATTAGGTTTTTGGTCAAATTAGGTTTGGGTCAAATTAGGTTTGGTCAAAATTAGGTTTTGTCAAAATTAGGTTTGGGTTAAAATTAGGTTTTGGTAAAATTAGGGTTTTGGCAAAATTAGGATTAGGTTGTGGTTGGTGTAGGTTTTAATTAGGGTAAAATTAGGTTTTTGAAATTAGGTTTTGGGTCAAAATTAGGTTTGGTTAAATTAGGGTTTGTTAAAATAGGGTCAAAATAGGTAAAATTAGGTTTGGGTCAAAATTAGGGTTTGGTCAAAATTAGTTTAGGGTTAGAATTTGGGTTTGAGTTAAAATTAGGGTTTTGGTCAAAATAGGTTTTGGTCAATTTAGGTTTAGGTCAAAATTAGGGTTTGAATTAGGTTTTGGGTCAAAATTAGGTTTTGGTTAAAATTAGGTAAATTAGTTTTGGTTAAAATTAGGGTTTTGGTTAAAATTAGGTTTTTGGTCAAAATTAGGTTTTGGTCAAAATTAGGGTTAGGGTCAAATTTGGGTTTGAGTTAAAAATAGGGTTTTGGTCAAAATAGGTTTTGTCAAAATTAGGTTTGGTCAAAATTAGGGAAAATTAGGTTTGGGTTAAAATTAGGTTTTGGGTCAAAATTAGGGTTTTGGTCAAAATTAGGGTTTTGGCAAAATTAGGATTGGTCAAATTAGGTTTTGAGTTAAAATAGGGTTTTGGGTCAAAATAGGTTAGAATTAGGTTTTGGGTTAAAATTAGGTTTGTTCAAAATTAGGTTTTGGTCAAAATTACTTAGGTTAGAATTTGGGTTTTGAGTTAAAATGGGGTTTTGGTCAAAATTAGAGTTTAGGTCAAAATTAGGTTTGAATTAGGGTTTTGGTCAAAATTATTGTCAAATTAGGGTTAGGTCAAATTAGGTTTAATTAGGTTTTAAAATTAGGGTTTGGGTTAAAATTTGGGTTTTATAAATTAGTTTTGGTCAAAATTAGGTTTTGGGTCAAATTAGGTTTTGGTCCAAATTTAGGTTTTGTCAATTTAGGGTTTAGGTCAAAATTAGGTTTGGTCAAATTTGGTAAAATTAGGTTTTGGTTAAAATTGGGTTTTGGTTAAAATTAGTGTTTGAGTTTGAATTAGGTTTGAGTTAAAAATAGGTTTTGGTCAAAAATAGGTTAAAATTAGGTTTTGGGTTAGATTTAGGTTTTGGTCAAAATTAGGGTTTTGGTTTGAATTAGGTTTGAGTTAAAAATAGAGGGTTAGAATTAGGTTTTGGTTAAAATTAGGTTTTGGTCAAAATTAGTTTAGGGTTAGAATTATGAGTTAAAAATGGGGTTTGTCAAAATTAGGTTTTGGTCAATTTTAGGTTTAGGTCAAATTAGGAATTAGGTTTTGGTCAAATTAGAGGTTAAAATTAGTTTGTTAAATTGGGTTTTGGTTAAAATTATGGTTTTGGTCAAAATTAGGTTTTGGGTCAAAATTAGGTTGGGTTTGAATTAGGTTTTGAGTTAAAAATAGGTTTTGGGTCAAAATAGGTTTTGGTCAAAATTAGGTTTTGTCAAAATTTAGGCTTAGGTTAGAATTTGGTTTCGAGTTAAAAATAGGTTTTAGGTGAAAATTAGGTTTTGTCAAAATTAGATTTGGGGTTTGAATTAGGTTTTGAGTTAAAAATAGGGTTTTGGTCAAATAGGTTAGAATTAGGGTTTTGGGTTAAAATTAGGTTTTGGTTCAAAATTAGGTTTTGGTCAAAATTTTAGGTTAGAATTTGGGTTTGAGTTAAAATGGGTTTTGGTCAAAATTAGAGTTTAGGTCAAAATTAGGTTTGAATTAGGTTTGGTCAAAATTAGGTCTTGGTCAAATTTAGGTTTAGGTCAATATTAGGTTTGAATTAGGTTTTTCAAAATTAGGTTTTGGGTTAAAATTTGGGTTTTGATCCAAATTAGGTTTTGGTCCAAATTTAGGGTTTGGTCCAAATTAGGTTTTGGTCCAAATTTAGGGTTTTGGTCAATTTTAGGTTTAGGTCAAAATTAGGTTTTGGTCAAAATTAGAGTTAGTTAAAATTAGGTTTTGGTTAAAATTTGGGTTTTGGTTAAAATTAGTGTTTGAGTTTGAATTAGGTTTTGAGTTAAAAATAGGGTTTTGGTCAAAAATAGGTTAGAATTAGGGTTTTGGGTTAAATTTAGGTTTTGGTCAAAATTAGGGTTTGGGTTTGAATTAGGTTTGAGTTAAAAATAGGTTTGGTCAAAAGAGGTTAGAATTAGTTTGGTTAAAATTAGGGTCGGGGTTAAGAGTTAAAATGGGGTTTTGTCAAAATTAGGTTTTGGTCAATTTTAGGTTTAGGTCAAAATTAGGTTTGAATTAGGGCAAAATTAGAGGTAAAATGTTAAAATTTGTTTTGGTTAAAATTTGGTTTTGGTCCAAATTAGGTTTTGGTCAAAATTAGTTTGGGTTTGAATTAGGTTTGAGTTAAAAATAGGGTTTTGGTCAAAATAGGGTTGGTCAAAATTAGGTTTGGTCAAAATTTAGGTTAGGTTAGAATTGGTTAGTTAAAAATAGGTTTAGGTGAAAATTAGGTTTTGGTCAAAATTAGCATTTGGGGTTTGAATTAGGTTTTGAGTTAAAAATAGGTTTTAGTCATAAATAGGTTAGAATTAGGTTTTGGGTTAAAATTAGGGTTTTGGTTCAAAATTAGGTTTTGGGTCAAAATTCTTAGGGTTAGAATTTGGGTTTTGAGTTAAAAATGGGGTTTTGGTCAAAATTAGAGTTTAGGGTCAAAATTAGGTTTGAATTAGGTTTTGGTCAAAATTAGGTCTTGGTCAAATTTAGGTTTAGGTCAATATTAGGTTTGAATTAGGTTTTGTCAAAATTAGGTTTTGGGTTAAAATTTGGGTTTTGATCCAAATTAGGTTTTTGGTCCAAATTTAGGTTTTGGGTCCAAATTAGGTTTTTGGTCCAAATTTAGGGTTTTGGTCAATTAGGTCAAAATTAGGTTTTGGGTCAAAATTAGAGTGTTAAAATTAGGTTTTTGGTTAAATTGGTTTTGGTTAAAATTAGTGTTTGAGTTAGAATTAGGTTTTGAGTTAAAAATAGGGTTTGGTCAAAAATTAGAATTAGGTTTTGGGTTAGATTTAGGTTTGGTCAAAATTAGGGTTTTGGTTTGAATTAGGTTTTGAGTTAAAAATAGGTTATGGTCAAAAGAGGTTAGAATTAGGTTTGGTTAAAATTAGGTTTTGGTCAAAATTGTTAGAATTTGAGTTAAAAATGGGGTTTTGGTCAAAATTTTGTCAATTTTAGGTTTAGGTCAAAATTAGGTTTGAATTAGGTTTGGTCAAAATTAGAGTTTGGTTAAAATTAGGTTTTGGTTAAAATTTGGGTTTTGGTTAAAATTATGGTTTTGGTCCAAATTAGTTTTGGTCAAAATTAGGTTGGTTAGTTTTGAGTTAAAAATAGGGTTTTGGTCAAAATAGGGTTTGGGTCAAAATTAGGTTGGGAATTAGGTTAGGTTAGAATTTGGTTTTGAGTTAAAATAGGTTTAGGTGAAAATTAGGTTTTGGTCAAAATTAGATTTGGGTAATTAGGGTTTGAGAAATAGGTTTGGTCAAAATAGGTTAGAATTAGGTTTTGGGTTAAAATTAGGTTTGGTTCAAAATTAGGTTTTGGTCAAAATTAGTTAGGTTAGAATTTGGTTTGAGTTAAAATGGGGTTTTGGTCAAAATTAGAGTTTAGGTCAAAATTAGGTTTGAATTAGGTTTTGGTCAAAATTAGGTCTTGGGTCAAATTAGGTTTAGGGGTCATTAGGGTTTAAATTAGGGTTTGGGTCAAAATTAGGGTTTTGGGTTAAAATTAGGTTTTGATCAAAATTAGGGTTTTGGTCCAAATTTAGGTTTTGGGTAAATTAGGGTTTTGGTCCAAATTAGGTTTTGGTTAAAATTAGGTTTAGGTCAAAATTAGGTTTTGGTCAAATTAGGGTTAAATTAGGTTTGGTTAAAATTAGGGTTTTAGTTAAAATTAGGGTCAGTTTAGGTAAAATTAGGTTTTGGTTAAAATTAGGGTTTTGGTCAAAATTAGGGTTTGGTTAAAATTAGGTTTTGGGTTAAAATTAGGGTTTTGGGTTAAAATTAGGGTTTTGGGTCAAAATTAGGTTTTGGGTCAAAATTAGGTTTTGGTTAAAATTAGGTTTTGGGTTTTGGGTTAAAATTAGGGTTTTGGTTAAAATTAGGTTTTGGTCAAAATTAGGGTTTTGGTTAAAATTAGGTTTTGGTTAAAATTAGGGTTTTGGTCAAAATTAGGTTTTGGTCAAAATTAGGTTTGGGTTAAAATTAGGGTTTTGAAAATTAGGTTTTGGGTCAAATTAGGGTTTGGTTAAAATTAGGTTTTGGGTAAAATTAGGGTTGGTAAATTAGGGTTTTGAGTTAAAATTAGGTTTTGGGTTAAAATTAGGGTTTTGGTCAAAATTAGGGTTTGTAAAATTAGGTTTTGGTAAAATTAGGTTTTGGTTAAAATTAGGGTTTTGGGTTAAAATTAGGGTTTTGGGTCAAAATTAGGGTTTGGGTCAAAATTAGGGTTTTGGTTAAAATTAGGGTTGGTCAAAATTAGGGTTTTAAAATTAGGTTTTAGGTAAATTTGGTCAAAATTAGGGTTTTGGTTAAAATTAGGGTTTTGGTTAAAATTAGGTTTTGGTCAAAATTAGGTTTGGTTAAAATTAGGTTTTGAGTTAAAATTAGGTTTTTTAAAAGGGTTTGGTCAAAATTTGGGTTAAAATTAGGGTTTTGGTCAAAATTAGGTTTTGGTCTTTTAGGTTTGGTAAATTAGGGTTTGGTCAAATTAGGTTTGGTTAAAATTAGGTTTGGTTAAAATTAGGTTTTGGTTAAAATTAGGTTTTGGTCAAATTAGGTTTTGGTCAAAATTAGGTTTTGGGTTAAAATTAGGTTTTGGTTAAAATTAGGGTTTTGGTCAAAATTAGGTTTTGTAAATTAGGTTTTGGTCAAAATTAGGGTTTTAGTAAAATTAGGTTTGGTCAAAATTGGGTTTAGTTAAAATAGGTTTAGGTAAAATTAGGTTTTGGTCAAAATTAGCATTTGGGGTTTGAATTAGGTTTTGAGTTAAAAATAGGGTTTGGTCAAAATAGGTTAGAATTAGGTTTGGTTAAAATTAGGTTTTGGTTCAAAATTAGGTTTTGGGTCAAAATTTTAGGTTAGAATTTGGGTTTGAGTTAAAAATGGGGTTTTGGTCAAAATTAGAGTTTAGGTCAAAATTAGGTTTAATTAGGTTTTGGTCAAAATTAGGGTTTGGTCAAATTTAGGTTTAGGTCAAATTAGATTAGGTAATTAGGTATTTTGTTAAATTAGGTTTTGATCCAAATTAGGTTTTGGTCCAAATTTAGGTTTGGGTCCAAATTAGGTTTTTGGTCCAAATTTAGGTTTGGTCAATTTAGGGGTCAAAATTAGGGTTTGGGTCAAAATTAGAGTTTGGTTAAAATTAGGTTTTTGGTTAAAATTAGGTTTTGGTTAAAATTAGTGTTTGGAGTTTGAATTAGGTTTTGAGTTAAAAATAGGGTTTGGTCAAAAAGTTAGAATTAGGTTTTGGTTAGATTTAGGTTTTGGTCAAAATTAGGGTTTGGGTTTGAATTAGGTTTTGAGTTAAAAATAGGTTTGGTCATAAAGAGGTTAGAATTAGGTTTTGGTTAAAATTAGGTTTTGGTCAAAATTAGTTAGGTTAGAATTTGAGTTAAAATGGGGTTTTTCAAATTAGGTTGTCTTTAGGTTTAGGTCAAAATTAGTAATTAGGTTTTGGTCAAAATTAGAGTTGTTAAAATTAGTTTGGTTAAAATTTGGGTTTTGGTTAAAATTATGGTTTTGGTCCAAATTAGTAATAGTTAATTAGGGTTTGAGTTAAAAATAGGTTTGGGTCAAAAATAGTTGGTCAATTTAGGTTAGGTTAAAATTTGGGTTTGAGTTAAAATAGGTTTAGGTGAAAATTAGGTTTTGGTCAAAATTAGCATTTGGGGTTTGAATTAGGTTTTGAGTTAAAAATAGGTTTGGTCAAAATAGGTTAGAATTAGGTTTTGGGTTAAAATTAGGTTTGTTCAAAATTAGGTTTGGTCAAATTAGCTTAGGTTAGAATTTGGTTTGAGTTAAAAATGGGGTTTGTCAAAATTAGAGTTTAGGTCAAAATTAGGTTTGAATTAGGTTTTGGTCAAAATTAGGTTTGGTCAAATTTAGGTTTAGGTCAATATTAGGTTTGAATTAGGTTTTGGTCAAAATTAGGTTTTGGGTTAAAATTTGGGTTTTGATCCAAATTAGGTTTTGGTCCAAATTTAGGTTTTGGGTCCAAATTAGGTTTTGGTCCAAATTTAGGTTTTGGGTCAATTTTAGGTTTAGGTCAAAATTAGGTTTGGTCAAAATTAGAGGGTTTGTAAAATTGGGTTTTGGTTAAAATTAGTGTTTGGAGTTTGAATTAGGTTTTGAGTTAAAAATAGGGTTTGGGTCAAAAATAGGTTAGAATTAGGGTTTGGTTAGATTTAGGGTTTGGTCAAAATTAGGGTTTTGGGTTTGAATTAGGTTTTGAGTTAAAAATAGGTTATGGGTCAAAAGAGGTTAGAATTAGGGTTTGGTTAAAATTAGGTTTTGGTCAAAATTAGCTTAGGTTAGAATTGTGAGTTAAAAATGGGGTTTTGGTCAAAATTAGGTTTTGGTCAATTTTAGGTTTAGGTCAAAATTAGGTTTGAATTAGGTTTTGGTCAAAATTAGAGCTGGTTAAAATTAGGTTTGGTAAATGTTAAAATTATGGTTTTGGTCCAAATTAGGTTTTGGTCAAAATTACGTTTGGGTTTGAATTAGGTTTTGAGTTAAAAATAGGTTTGGTCAAAAATAGGGTCAAAATTAGGTTTTGGTCAAAATTTAGGCTTAGGTTAGAATTTGGTTTGAGTTAAAAATAGGTTTAGGTGAAAATTAGGTTTTGGTCAAAATTAGCATTTGGGGTTTGAATTAGGTTTTGAGTTAAAAATAGGGTTTGGTCATAAATAGGTTAGAATTAGGTTTTGGGTTAAAATTAGGTTTGGTTCAAAATTAGGTTTTGGGTCAAAATTTAGGTTAGAATTTGGGTTTTGAGTTAAAAATGGGGTTTTGGTCAAAATTAGAGTTTAGGGTCAAAATTAGGTTTGAATTAGGTTTTGGGTCAAAATTAGGTCTTGGTCAAATTTAGGTTTAGGTCAATATTAGGTTTGAATTAGGTTTTCGGTCAAAATTAGGTTTTGGGTTAAAATTTGGGTTTTGATCCAAATTAGGTTTTTGGTCCAAATTTAGGTTTTGGGTCCAAATTAGGTTTTGGTCCAAATTTAGGTTTTGGTCAATTTTAGGTTTAGGTCAAAATTAGGTTTTGGTCAAAATTAGAGTTAGTTAAAATTAGGTTTTGTTAAAATTGGGTTTTGGTTAAAATTAGTGTTTGGAGTTTGAATTAGGTTTTGAGTTAAAAATAGGGTTTGGGTCAAAAATAGGTTAGAATTAGGGTTTGGGTTAGATTTAGGTTTTGGTCAAAATTAGGGTTTTGGGTTTGAATTAGGGTTTGAGTTAAAAATAGGTTATGGTCATAAAGAGGTTAGAATTAGGGTTTGGTTAAAATTAGGTTTGGTCAAAATTAGTTAGGTTAGAATTGGGTGAGTTAAAAATGGGGTTTTGGTCAAAATTAGGTTTTGGTCAATTTTAGGTTTAGGTCAAAATTAGGTTTGAATTAGGTTTTGGGTCAAAATTAGAGCTTGGGTTAAAATTAGGTTTTGGGTTAAAATTTGGGTTTTGGTTAAAATTATGGTTTTGGTCCAAATTAGGTTTTGGTCAAAATTAGGTTTGGGGTTTGAATTAGGTTTTGAGTTAAAAATAGGGTTTGGTCAAAAATAGGGTTGGTCAAAATTAGGTTTTGGTCAAAATTTAGGCTTAGGTTAGAATTGGGGAAGGTTTAGGTGAAAATTAGGTTTTGGGTCAAAATTAGCATTTGGGGTTTGAATTAGGTTTTGAATTAAAAATAGGGTTTTGGGTCATAAATAGGTTAGAATTAGGGTTTGGGTTAAAATTAGGTTTGGTTCAAAATTAGGTTTTGGGTCAAAATTAGCTTAGGTTAGAATTTGGTTTTGAGTTAAAAATGGGGTTTTCGGTCAAAATTAGAGTTTAGGGTCAAAATTAGGTTTGAATTAGGGTTTTGGGTCAAAATTAGGTCTTGGTCAAATTTAGGTTTAGGTCAATATTAGGTTTGAATTAGGTTTTGGTCAAAATTAGGGTTTTGGGTTAAAATTTGGGTTTTGATCCAAATTAGGTTAGGTTTGGTCCAAATTAGGTTTTGGTCCAAATTTAGGTTTTGGGTCAATTTTAGGTTTAGGTCAAAATTAGGGTTTTGGGTCAAAATTAGAGTTGGTTAAAATTAGGTTTTGTTAAAATGGGTTTTGGTTAAAATTAGTGTTTGGAGTTTGAATTAGGTTTTGAGTTAAAAATAGGGTTTTGGGTCAAAAATAGGTTAGAATTAGGGTTTTGGGTTAGATTTAGGTTTGGTCAAAATTAGGGTTTTGGGTTTGAATTAGGTTTTGAGTTAAAAATAGGTTATGGGTCATAAAGAGGGTTAGAATTAGGGTTTGGGTTAAAATTAGGTTTTGGTCAAAATTAGGCTTAGGTTAGAATTTGAGTTAAAATGGGGTTTTCGGTCAAAATTAGGGTTTGGTCAATTTTAGGTTTAGGTCAAAATTAGGTTTGAATTAGGTTTTGGTCAAAATTAGAGTTGGTTAAAATTAGGTTTTGGTTAAAATTTGGGTTTTGGTTAAAATTATGGTTTTGGTCCAAATTAGGTTTTGGTCAAAATTAGGTTTGGGGTTTGAATTAGGTTTTGAGTTAAAATAGGGTTTGGGTCAAAAATAGGTTTGGTCAAAATTAGGTTTTGGTCAAAATTTAGGCTAGGTTAGAATTTGGTTGAGTTAAAATAGGTTTAGGTGAAAATTAGGTTTTGGTCAAAATTAGCATTTGGGGTTTGAATTAGGTTTTGAGTTAAAAATAGGGTTTGGTCATAAATAGGTTAGAATTAGGGTTTTGGGTTAAAATTAGGTTTGGTTCAAAATTAGGTTTTGGTCAAAATTGCTTAGGTTAGAATTTGGTTTTGAGTTAAAAATGGGGTTTTGGTCAAAATTAGAGTTTAGGGTCAAAATTAGGTTTGAATTAGGTTTTGGGTCAAAATTAGGTCTTGGTCAAATTTAGGTTTAGGTCAATATTAGGTTTGAATTAGGTTGTCGTTAAAATTTGGTTTTGATCCAAATTAGGTTTTTGGTCCAAATTTAGGTTTTGGGTCCAAATTAGGTTTTTGGTCCAAATTTAGGTTTGGGTCAATTTTAGGTTTAGGTCAAAATTAGGTTTTGGTCAAAATTAGAGTTGGTTAAAATTAGTTTGTTAAAATGGGTTTTGGTTAAAATTAGTGTTTGGAGTTTGAATTAGGGTTTGAGTTAAAAATAGGGTTTGGTCAAAATAGGTTAGAATTAGGTTTTGGTTAGATTTAGGGTTTGGTCAAAATTAGGGTTTTGGGTTTGAATTAGGTTTTGAGTTAAAAATAGGTTATGGGTCAAAGAGGTTAGAATTATTTGGTTAAAATTAGGGTGTCAAAATTAGGCTTAGGTTAGAATTTGAGTTAAAAATGGGGTTTTGTCAAAATTAGGTTTTGGTCAATTTTAGGTTTAGGTCAAAATTAGGTTTGAATTAGGTTTTGGTCAAAATTAGAGTTTGGTTAAAATTAGGTTTGGTTAAAATTGTTTTGGTTAAAATTATGGTTTTGGTCCAAATTAGGTTTTGGGTCAAAATTAGCGTTTGGGGTTTGAATTAGGGTTTGAGTTAAAAATAGGGTTTGGTCAAAAATAGGGTTGTCAAAATTAGGTTTTGGTCAAAATTTAGCTTAGGTTAGAATTTGGGTTTGAGTTAAAAATAGGTTTAGGTGAAAATTAGGGTTTTGGGTCAAAATTAGCATTTGGGGTTTGAATTAGGTTTTGAGTTAAAAAGTCATAAATAGGTTAGAATTAGGTTTTGGGTTAAAATTAGGTTTTGTTCAAAATTAGGTTTTGGTCAAAATTCTTAGGTTAGAATTTGGTTTGAGTTAAAATGGGGTTTCGGTCAAAATTAGAGTTAGGAAAATTAGGTTTGAATTAGGTTTGGTCAAAATTAGGCTTGGTCAAATTTAGGTTTAGGTCAATATTGAATTAGGTTTTGGTCAAAATTAGGTTTGGGTTAAAATTTGGGTTTTGATCCAAATTAGGTTTTTGGTCCAAATTTAGGTTTTGGGTCCAAATTAGGTTTTGGTCCAAATTTAGGGTTTGGGTCAATTTTAGGTTTAGGTCAAAATTAGGTTTTGGTCAAAATTAGAGTTGGTTAAAATTAGGTTTTGTTAAAATTGGGTTTTGGTTAAAATTAGTGTTTGGAGTTTGAATTAGGTTTTGAGTTAAAAATAGGGTTTGGGTCAAAAATAGGTTAGAATTAGGTTTTGGTTAGATTTAGGTTTGGTCAAAATTAGGGTTTTGGGTTTGAATTAGGTTTTGAGTTAAAAATAGGTTATGGGTCATAAAGAGGTTAGAATTAGGTTTTGGTTAAAATTAGGTTTTGTCAAAATTAGGCTTAGGTTAGAATTGTGAGTTAAAAATGGGGTTTTGTCAAAATTAGGGTTTGGGTCAATTTTAGGGTTTAGGTCAAAATTAGGTTTGAATTAGGTTTTGGGTCAAAATTAGAGTTGGGTTAAAATTAGGGTTTGGTTAAAATTTGGTTTTGGTTAAAATTATGGTTTTGGTCCAAATTAGGTTTTGGGTCAAAATTAGCGTTTGGGTTTGAATTAGGTTTTGAGTTAAAAATAGGGTTTGGGTCAAAAATAGGTTTGGTCAAAATTAGGGTTTGGTCAAAATTTAGGCTTAGGTTAGAATTTGGTTTGAGTTAAAATAGGTTTAGGTGAAAATTAGGGTTTGGTCAAAATTAGCATTTGGGGTTTGAATTAGGGTTTGAGTTAAAAATAGGGTTTGGTCAAAATAGGTTAGAATTAGGGTTTTGGGTTAAAATTAGGGTTTGTTCAAAATTAGGTTTTGGTCAAAATTGCTTAGGTTAGAATTTGGTTTGAGTTAAAATGGGGTTTTGGTCAAAATTAGAGTTTAGGTCAAAATTAGGTTTGAATTAGGTTTGGGTCAAAATTAGGTCTTGGTCAAATTTAGGTTTAGGTCAATATTAGGTTTGAATTAGGTTTCGTCAAAATTAGGTTTTGGGTTAAAATTTGGGTTTTGATCCAAATTAGGTTTTTGGTCCAAATTTAGGGTTTTGGGTCCAAATTAGGTTTTTGGTCCAAATTTAGGTTTTGGGTCAATTTTAGGTTTAGGTCAAAATTAGGGGTCAAATTAGAGTTGGTTAAAATTAGGTTTGTAATTGGTTTTGGTTAAAATTAGTGTTTGAGTTTGAATTAGGGTTTGAGTTAAAAATAGGGTTTGGGTCAAAAATAGGTTAGAATTAGGTTTTGGGTTAGATTTAGGTTTTGGTCAAAATTAGGTTTTGGGTTTGAATTAGGTTTTGAGTTAAAAATAGGTTATGGGTCAAAAGAGGTTAGAATTAGGGTTTGGTTAAAATTAGGTTGTCAATTAGTAGGTTAGAATTGGAGTAAAATGGGGTTTGTCAAAATTAGGGTTTGGTCAATTTTAGGTTTAGGTCAAAATTAGGGTTTGAATTAGGTTTTGGGTCAAAATTAGAGCTTGGTTAAAATTAGGGTTAAAATTTGGGTTTTGGTTAAAATTATGGTTTTGGTCCAAATTAGGTTTTGGTCAAAATTAGTTTGGGGTTTGAATTAGGGTTTGAGTTAAAAATAGGGTTTGGGTCAAAAATAGGTTTGGTCAAAATTAGGTTTGGGTCAAAATTTAGGCTTAGGTTAGAATTTGGTTTGAGTTAAAAATAGGTTTAGGTGAAAATTAGGTTTTGGGTCAAAATTAGCATTTGGGGTTTGAATTAGGTTTTGAGTTAAAAATAGGGTTTGGTCATAAATAGGTTAGAATTAGGTTTTGGGTTAAAATTAGGTTTCGGTTCAAAATTAGGTTTTGGGTCAAAATGCTTAGGTTAGAATTTGGGTTTTGAGTTAAAAATGGGTTTGGTCAAAATTAGAGTTTAGGGTCAAAATTAGGTTTGAATTAGGTTTTGGTCAAAATTAGGTCTTGGTCAAATTTAGGTTTAGGTCAATATTAGGTTTGAATTAGGTTTTTCAAAATTAGGGTTTTGGGTTAAAATTTGGGTTTTGATCCAAATTAGGATTAGGTTTGGTCCAAATTAGGTTTTGGTCCAAATTTAGGTTTTGGTCAATTTTAGGTTTAGGTCAAAATTAGGTTTTGGGTCAAAATTAGAGTTGTAAAATTAGGTTTTGTTAAAATTTGGTTTTGGTTAAAATTAGTGTTTGGAGTTTGAATTAGGTTTTGAGTTAAAAATAGGGTTTGGTCAAAAATAGGTTAGAATTAGGTTTTGGTTAGATTTAGGTTTTGGTCAAAATTAGGGTTTTGGGTTTGAATTAGGTTTTGAGTTAAAAATAGGTTATGGGTCATAAAGAGGTTAGAATTAGGGTTTGGTTAAAATTAGGTTTGGTCAAAATTAGGCTTAGGTTAGAATTTGAGTTAAAAATGGGGTCAAAATTAGGTTTTGGTCAATTTTAGGTTTAGGTCAAAATTAGGTTTGAATTAGGTTTTGGTCAAAATTAGAGTTTGGGTTAAAATTAGGTTTTGGTTAAAATTTGGTTTTGGAAAATTATGGTTTTGGTCCAAATTAGGTTTTGGTCAAAATTAGCTTGGGTTTGAATTAGGTTTTGAGTTAAAAATAGGGTTTGGTCAAAAATAGGGTTTGGTCAAAATTAGGTTTTGGTCAAAATTTAGCTTAGGTTAGAATGGGAATAGTTAGGTGAAAATTAGGGTTTGGTCAAAATTAGCATTTGGGGTTTGAATTAGGGTTTGAGTTAAAAATAGGGTTTGGTCAAAATAGGTTAGAATTAGGGTTTTGGGTTAAAATTAGGTTTTGGTTCAAAATTAGGTTTTGGGTCAAAATTGCTTAGGTTAGAATTTGGGTTTGAGTAAAAATGGGGTTTTGGTCAAAATTAGAGTTTAGGTCAAAATTAGGTTTGAATTAGGTTTTGGGTCAAAATTAGGTCTTGGTCAAATTTAGGTTTAGGTCAATATTAGGTTTGAATTAGGGAAAATTAGGTTGGAATTTGGTTTGATCCAAATTAGGTTTTGGTCCAAATTTAGGTTTGGGTCCAAATTAGGTTTTGGTCCAAATTTAGGTTTTGGGTCAATTTTAGGTTTAGGTCAAAATTAGGTTTTGGGTCAAAATTAGAGTTGTTAAAATTAGTTTGTTAAAATTGGGTTTTGGTTAAAATTAGTGTTTGGAGTTTGAATTAGGGTTTTGAGTTAAAAATAGGGTTTGGGTCAAAAATAGGTTAGAATTAGGTTTTGGGTTAGATTTAGGTTTGGGTCAAAATTAGGGTTTTGGGTTTGAATTAGGTTTTGAGTTAAAAATAGGTTATGGGTCATAAAGAGGTTAGAATTAGGGTTTGGTTAAAATTAGGTTTTGGTCAAAATTAGGCTTAGGTTAGAATTTGAGTTAAAAATGGGGTTTGGTCAAAATTAGGTTTTGGGTCAATTTTAGGTTTAGGTCAAAATTAGGTTTGAATTAGGTTTGGTCAAAATTAGAGTTTGGGTTAAAATTAGTTTGGTTAAAATTGGTTTTGTTAAATTATGGGAATTATTTGGGTTTGAATTAGGTTTTGAGTTAAAAATAGGGTTTGGGTCAAAAATAGGGTTTGGTCAAAATTAGGTTTTGGTCAAAATTTAGGCTTAGGTTAGAATGGTTAGTTAAAAATAGGTTTAGGTGAAAATTAGGTTTTGGTCAAAATTAGCATTTGGGGTTTGAATTAGGGTTTGAGTTAAAAATAGGGTTTTGGTCATAAATAGGTTAGAATTAGGTTTTGGGTTAAAATTAGGTTTTGGTTCAAAATTAGGTTTTGGTCAAAATTTAGGTTAGAATTTGGGTTTGAGTTAAAATGGGGTTTTGTCAAAATTAGAGTTTAGGGTCAAAATTAGGTTTGAATTAGGTTTTGGGTCAAAATTAGGTCTTGGTCAAATTTAGGTTTAGGTCAATATTAGGTTTGAATTAGGTTTTGGTCAAAATTAGGGTTTTGGGTTAAAATTTGGGTTTTGATCCAAATTAGGTTTTTGGTCCAAATTTAGGTTTGGGTCCAAATTAGGTTTTTGGTCCAAATTTAGGTTTTGGTCAATTTTAGGTTTAGGTCAAAATTAGGGTTTGGTCAAAATTAGAGTTAAATTAGGTTTTGTTAAAATTGGGTTTTGGTTAAAATTAGTGTTTGGAGTTTGAATTAGGTTTTGAGTTAAAAATAGGGTTTGGTCAAAATAGGTTAGAATTAGGGTTTGGGTTAGATTTAGGTTTGGTCAAAATTAGGGTTTGGGTTTGAATTAGGTTTTGAGTTAAAAATACAAAGGTTAGAATTAGGTTTGGTTAAAATTAGGGTTTGTCAAAATTAGGCTTAGGTTAGAATTGTGAGTTAAAATGGGGTTTGGTCAAAATTAGGGTTTGGTCAATTTTAGGTTTAGGTCAAAATTAGGTTTGAATTAGGTTTTGGTCAAAATTAGAGTTTGGTTAAAATTAGGTTTGTTAAAATTTGGTTTGTTAAATTATGGTTTTGGTCCAAATTAGGTTTTGGTCAAAATTAGCGTTGGGGTTTGAATTAGGTTTTGAGTTAAAAATAGGGTTTGGGTCAAAAATAGGTTTTGGTCAAAATTAGGTTTTGGTCAAAATTTAGGCTTAGGTTAGAATTTGGTTTGAGTTAAAATAGGTTTAGGTGAAAATTAGGTTTTGGTCAAAATTAGCATTTGGGGTTTGAATTAGGTTTTGAGTTAAAAATAGGGTTTGTCATAAATAGGTTAGAATTAGGTTTTGGGTTAAAATTAGGGTTTTGGTTCAAAATTAGGTTTTGGGTCAAAATTGCTTAGGTTAGAATTTGGGTTTGAGTTAAAATGGGGTTTTGGTCAAAATTAGAGTTTAGGTCAAAATTAGGTTTGAATTAGGTTTTGGGTCAAAATTAGGTCTTGGTCAAATTTAGGTTTAGGTCAATATTAGGTTTGAATTAGGTTTTGGTCAAAATTAGGTTTTGGTTAAAATTTGGGTTTTGATCCAAATTAGGTTTTTGGTCCAAATTTAGGTTTGGGTCCAAATTAGGTTTTTGGTCCAAATTTAGGTTTTGGTCAATTTTAGGTTTAGGTCAAAATTAGGTTTGGTCAAAATTAGAGGTTAAAATTAGGGTTTTGGTAAAATTTGGGTTTTGGTTAAAATTAGTGTTTGGAGTTTGAATTAGGGTTTTGAGTTAAAAATAGGGTTTAAATAGGTTAGAATTAGGGTTTGGTTAGATTTAGGGTTTGGTCAAAATTAGGGTTTGGGTTTGAATTAGGTTTTGAGTTAAAAATAGGTTATGGT
Source organism: Sophora flavescens (assembly GCA_030762895.1). Classification (NCBI taxonomy): domain Eukaryota; kingdom Viridiplantae; phylum Streptophyta; class Magnoliopsida; order Fabales; family Fabaceae; genus Sophora; species Sophora flavescens. The sequence goes on from JAUPTC010000593.1 coordinate 29,614, forward strand.
CAAAAGAGGTTAGAATTAGGTTTTGGTTAAAATTAGGTTGTCAAAATTAGGTTAGGTTAGAATTTGAGTTAAAATGGGGTTTTGTCAAAATTAGGGTTTGGTCAATTTTAGGTTTAGGTCAAAATTAGGTTTGAATTAGGTTTTGGTCAAAATTAGAGTTTGGGTTAAAATTAGGTTTTGGAAAATTGGGTTTGGTAAAATTATGGTTTTGGTCCAAATGTTTTGGTCAAAATTAGCGTTGGGGTTTGAATTAGGTTTTGAGTTAAAAATAGGGTTTTGGGTCAAAAATAGGTTTTGGTCAAAATTAGGTTTTGGTCAAAATTTAGGCTTAGGTTAGAATTTGGTTCGAGTTAAAAATAGGGTTTAGGTGAAAATTAGGTTTTGGTCAAAATTAGCATTTGGGTTTGAATTAGGTTTGAGTTAAAAATAGGGTTTTGGTATAATAGGTTAGAATTAGGTTTTGGGTTAAAATTAGGTTTTGGTTCAAAATTAGGTTTTGGTCAAAATTGCTTAGGTTAGAATTTGGTTTGAGTTAAAATGGGGTTTTGTCAAAATTAGAGTTTAGGGTCAAAATTAGGTTTGAATTAGGTTTTGGTCAAAATTAGGTCGGTCAAATTTAGGTTTAGGTCAATATTAGGTTTGAATTAGGGTTTTCAAAATTAGGGTTTTGGGTTAAAATTTGGTTTTTGATCCAAATTAGTGTTTTTGGTCCAATTTTAGGTTTTGGGTCCAAATAAGGTTTTGGTCCAAATTTAGGTTTGGTCAATTTTAGGTTTAGGTCAAAATTAGGTTTTGGGTCAAAATTAGAGTGGTTAAAATTAGGTTTTGGTTAAAATTTGGGTTTTGGTTAAAATTAGTGTTTGGAGTTTGAATTAGGTTTTGAGTTAAAAATAGGGTTTGGGTCAAAAATAGGTTAGAATTAGGTTTTGGGTTAGATTTAGGTTTTGGTCAAAATTAGGTTTTGGGTTTGAATTAGGTTTTGAGTTAAAAATAGGTTAGGTCAAGAGGTTAGAATTAGGGTTTGGTTAAAATTAGGTTTGTCAAAATTATTTTAGGAGTTAAAATGGGGTTTCGTCAAAATTAGGTTTTGGTCAATTTTAGGTTTAGGTCAAAATTAGGTTTGAATTAGGTTTTGGGTCAAAATTAGAGTTTGGGTTAAAATTAGGGTTTTGGGTTAAAATTTGGGTTTTGGTTAAAATTATGGTTTTGGTCCAAATTAGGTTTTGGTCAAAATTAGCGTTTGGGGTTTGAATTAGGTTTTGAGTTAAAAATAGGGTTTGGGTCAAAAATAGGGTTTGGTCAAAATTAGGGTTTTGGTCAAAATTTAGGCTTAGGTTAGAATTTGGTTTGAGTTAAAAATAGGGTTTAGGTGAAAATTAGGTTTTGGGTCAAAATTAGCATTTGGGGTTTGAATTAGGTTTTGAGTTAAAAATAGGGTTTGGTCAAAATAGGTTAGAATTAGGTTTTGGGTTAAAATTAGGTTTTGTTCAAAATTAGGTTTTGCTGTTAGGTTAGAATTTGGTTTGAGTTAAAATGGGGTTTTGGTCAAAATTAGAGTTTAGGGTCAAAATTAGGTTTGAATTAGGTTTTGGGTCAAAATTAGGTCTTGGTCAAATTTAGGTTTAGGTCAATATTAGGTTTAATTAGGTTTTGTCATAGGTTTTGGGTTAAAATTTGGGTTTTGATCCAAATTAGGTTTTTGGTCCAAATTTAGGTGTCCAAATTAGGTTTTGGTCCAAATTTAGGTTTGGTCAATTTTAGGTTTAGGTCAAAATTAGGTTTTGGTCAAAATTAGAGTTTGGTTAAAATTAGGTTTTGGTTAAAATTGGGTTTTGGTTAAAATTAGTGTTGGAGTTTGAATTAGGTTTTGAGTTAAAAATAGGGTTTGGTCAAAAATAGGTTAGAATTAGGGTTTTGGGTTAGATTTAGGTTTGGGTCAAAATTAGGTTTTGGGTTTGAATTAGGTTTTGAGTTAAAAATAGGTATGGGTCAAAGAGGTTAGAATTGTTGGGTTAAAATTAGGTTTTGGTCAAAATTAGGCTTAGGTTAGAATATAAAATGGGGTTTTGTCAAAATTAGGGTTTGGTCAATTTTAGGTTTAGGTCAAAATTAGGGTTTGAATTAGGTTTTGGTCAAAATTAGTTTGGGTTAAAATTAGGTTTTGGGTTAAAATTTGGGTTTTGTTAAATTATGGTTTTGGTCCAAATTAGGTTTTGGTCAAAATTAGGTTTGGGTTTGAATTAGGGTTTGAGTTAAAAATAGGGTTTGGTCAAAAATAGGGTTGGTCAAAATTAGGTTTTGGTCAAAATTTAGGCTTAGGTTAGAATTTGGGTTCGAGTTAAAAATAGGGTTTAGGTGAAAATTAGGGTTTGGGTCAAAATTAGCATTTGGGGTTTGAATTAGGTTTTGAGTTAAAAATAGGTTTATAAATAGGTTAGAATTAGGGTTTGGGTTAAAATTAGGGTTTGGTTCAAAATTAGGTTTTGGTCAAAGGTTAGAATTTGGGTTTGAGTTAAAATGGGGTTTTGGTCAAAATTAGAGTTTAGGTCAAAATTAGGTTTGAATTAGGTTTTGGGTCAAAATTAGGTTTGGGTCAAATTTAGGTTTAGGTCAATATTAGGTTTGAATTAGGTTTTGGTCAAAATTAGGGTTTTGGGTTAAAATTTGGGTTTTGATCCAAATTAGGTTTTTGGTCCAAATTTAGGTTTTGGGTCCAAATTAGGGTCCAATTTATTTTCAATTTTAGGTTTAGGTCAAAATTAGGTTTTGGTCAAAATTAGAGTGTAAAATTAGTTTGTAAAATTGGGTTTTGGTTAAAATTAGTGTTTGGAGTTTGAATTAGGTTTTGAGTTAAAAATAGGTTTGGTCAAAAATAGGTTAGAATTAGGTTTTGGTTAGATTTAGGTTTTGGTCAAAATTAGGTTTGGGTTTGAATTAGGTTTTGAGTTAAAAATAGGGTTTGGGTCAAAAGAGGTTAGAATTAGGTTTGGTTAAAATTAGGTTTTGGTCAAAATTAGGGTTAGAATTGAGTTAAAATGGGGTTTTGTCAAAATTAGGTTTTGGTCAATTTTAGGTTTAGGTCAAAATTAGGTTTGAATTAGGTTTTGGGTCAAAATTAGAGTTTGGTTAAAATTAGGTTTTGGGTTAAAATTTGGGTTTTGGTTAAAATTATGGTTTTGGTCCAAATTAGGTTTTGGTCAAAATTAGTTGGGGTTTGAATTAGGTTTTGAGTTAAAAATAGGGTTTGGGTCAAAATAGGTTTGGTCAAAATTAGGTTTTGGTCAAAATTTAGGTTAGGTTAGAATTTGGTTTGAGTTAAAAATAGGTTTAGGTGAAAATTAGGGTTTTGGTCAAAATTAGCATTTGGGGTTTGAATTAGGTTTTGAGTTAAAATAGGGTTTGGTCAAAATGTTAGAATTAGGTTTTGGGTTAAAATTAGGTTTTGGTTCAAAATTAGGTTTTGGGTCAAAATTTTAGGTTAGAATTTGGGTTTTGAGTTAAAATGGGGTTTGGTCAAAATTAGAGTTTAGGGTCAAAATTAGGTTTGAATTAGGTTTTGGGTCAAAATTAGGTCTTGGTCAAATTTAGGTTTAGGGTCAATATTAGGGTTTGAATTAGGTTTTGTCAAAATTAGGGTTTTGGGTTAAAATTTGGGTTTTGATCCAAATTAGGTTTTTGGTCCAAATTTAGGGTTTGGGTCCAAATTAGGTTTTTGGTCCAAATTTAGGTTTTGGGTCAATTTTAGGTTTAGGTCAAAATTAGGTTTTGGTCAAAATTAGAGCTTGTTAAAATTAGTTTTGTTAAAATGGTTTTGGTTAAAATTAGTGTTTGGAGTTTGAATTAGGGTTTGAGTTAAAAATAGGGTTTTGGTCAAAATAGTTAAATTAGGTTTTGGGTTAGATTTAGGTCAATTAGGTTTGGGTTTGAATTAGGTTTGAGTTAAAAATAGGTTTGGGTCAAAAGAGGTTAGAATTAGGTTTTGGTTAAAATTAGGTTTTGGTCAAAATTAGTTAGGTTAGAATTTGAGTTAAAAATGGGGTTTTGATCAAAATTAGGTTTTGGTCAATTTAGGTTTAGGTCAAAATTAGGTTTAATTAGTTTGGTCAAAATTAGAGTTTGGTTAAAATTAGGTTTGGTTAAAATTTGTTTTGTTAAAATTATGGTTTTGGTCCAAATTAGGTTGTCAAAATTAGTTGAATTAGGTTTTGAGTTAAAAATAGGGTTTGGTCAAAATAGGTTTGGTCAAAATTAGGTTGTCAATTATAGGTTAGAATTGGTTTGGTAAAATATTTAGGTGAAATTAGGTTTGGTCAAAATTAGCATTTGGGGTTTGAATTAGGTTTGAGTTAAAAATAGGTTTTGGTCAAAAGTTAGAATTAGGTTTTGGGTTAAAATTAGGGTTTGGTTCAAAATTAGGTTTTGGTCAAAATTTTAGGTTAGAATTTGGTTTGAGTTAAAAATGGGTTGTCAAAATTAGAGTTTAGGTCAAAATTAGGTTTGAATTAGGTTTTGGGTCAAAATTAGGTTTGGTCAAATTTAGGTTTAGGTCAAATTAGGTTTGAATTAGGTTTTGTCAAAATTAGGTTTTGGGTTAAAATTTGGGTTTTGATCCAAATTAGGTTTTTGGTCCAAATTTAGGTTTTGGGTCCAAATTAGGTTTTTGGTCCAAATTTAGGTTTTGGTCAATTTTAGGTTTAAGGTCAAAATTAGGGTTTGGTCAAAATTAGAGTTGTTAAAATTAGGTTTTGGTTAAAAATTAGTGTTTGGAGTTTGAATTAGGTTTTGAGTTAAAAATAGGTTTGGTCAAAAATAGGTTAGAATTAGGTTTTGGTTAGATTTAGGTTTGGTCAAAATTAGGTTTGGGTTTGAATTAGGTTTGAGTTAAAAATAGGTTTGGGTCAAAAGGGTTAGAATTAGGTGAAATTAGGGATATTAGGTTAGAATTGTGAGTTAAAATGGGGTTTTGGTCAAAATTAGGGTTTGGGTCAATTTTAGGTTTAGGGTCAAAATTAGGTTTGAATTAGGGTTTGGGTCAAAATTAGATTTGGTTAAAATTAGGTTTTGGGTTAAAATTTGGGTTTTGGTTAAAATTATGGTTTTTGGTCCAAATTAGGTTTTGGTCAAAATTAGTTTGGGGTTTGAATTAGGTTTTGAGTAAAAATAGGGTTTGGTCAAAATAGGGTTTGGTCAAATTAGGTTTGGTCAAAATTAGGTTTGGTCAAAATTAGGTTTGGGTTAAAATTAGGTTTTAGTTAAAAATAGGTTTTGGTAAAATTAGGGTTTTGGAAAATTAGGTTTTGGTCAAAATTAGGTTTGTAAAATTAGGTTTAGTTAAAATTTGGGGTTAAAATTAGGGTTTTGGGTCAAAATTGGTTTGGTTAAAATTAGGGTTTTGGGAAATTAGGTTTTGGTCAAATTAGGGTTTGGTCAAAATTAGGTTTTAGTCAAATTAGGTTTGGAAATTAGGTTTTATAAAATTAGGGTTTGGTCAAAATTAGGTTTGGTAAATTAGGGTTTGGTCAAAATTAGGTTTTGGGTAAATTAGGTTTGGTCAAAATTAGGTTTTGGTCAAAATTAGGGTTTGGGTCAAAATTGGGTTGTCAAAATTAGGGTTTGGGTTAAAATTAGGTTTTGGTTAAAATTAGGGTTTTGAATTAGGTTTAAAATTAGGGTTTGGTAAAATTAGGGTTTTGGTTAAAATTAGGGTTTGGGTCAAAATTAGGGTTTGGGTTAAAATTAGGGTTTTGGTTAAAATAGGGTTTTGGGTCAAAATTAGGGTTTGGGTTAAAATTAGGTTTTGGGTCAAAATTAGGTTTTGGGTCAAAATAGGGTTAAAATTAGGGTTTTGAGTTAAAATTAGGTTTTTCAAAATTAGGGTTTGGGTCAAAATTAGGGTTTGGGTTAAAATTAGGGTTTTGGGTTAAAATTAGGGTTTGGTCAAAATAGGTTTTGGGTCAAAATTAGGGTTTTGGTTAAAATTAGGGTTTTGGTTAAAAATAGGGTTTGGTCAAAATTAGGGTTTTGGTCAAAATTAGGTTTTGGGTAAAAGGTTTTGGGAAATTAGGTTTTGGGTTAAAATTAGGGGTTAAAATTAGGGTTTTGGGTCAAAATTAGGGTTTTGGGTTAAAATTGGGTTTGGGTAAAATTAGGGTTTGAGTAAAATAGGGTTTGGGTTAAAATTGGGTTTGGTAAAATTAGGGGTAATAGGTTGGTTAAAATTAGGGTTTAGGGTCAAAATTAGGTTTGAGTTAAAAGGGTTTTGGTCAAAATTAGGTTTTGGGTCAAAATTAGGTTTTGGGTAAATTAGGGTTTGGGTAAAATTAGGGTTTTGGGTCAAAATTAGGGTTTGGGTAAATTAGGGTTTTGGGTCAAAATTAGGGTTTGGGTCAAAATTAGGTTTGGCAAAATTAGGTTTTGTAAATTAGTTTTGGTAAAATTAGGGTTTTGTTAATTAGGTTTGGTCAAAATTAGGGTTTTGGGTAAAATTAGGGTTTAGGGTCAAAATTAGGGTTTGGTCAAAATTAGGGTTTGGGTCAAAATTAGGGTTTGAAGGTTTTGAAATTAGGGTTTGGGTTAAAATTAGGGTTTGGGTCAAAATTAGGGTTTTGGGTTAAAATTAGGTTTGGTAAAATTTGGGTTTGGGTTAAAATTAGGGTTTTGGGTCAAAATTAGGGTTTGAGTCAAAATTGGTTAGGAAATTAGGGTTTTGGGTAAAATTAGGGTTTGGGTAAAATTAGGGTTAAATTAGGTTTTGGGTCAAAATTAGGGTTTGGGTAAATTAGGGTTTTGGGTCAAAATTAGGTTTTGGGTAAAATTAGGGTTTGGGTCAAAATTATTTGGGTTAAATTAGGTTTTGGGTCAAACTTAGCGCTTTGGGTTAAAATTAGGGTTTTGGGTTAAAAGTTGGGATTTTGGTCCAAATTAGGGTTTTGGGTCAAAATTAGGGTTTTGGGTCAAAATTAGGGTTTTGGGTCAAAATTAGGGTTTTGGGTCAAAATTAGGGTTTTGGTCAAAATTAGGTTTTGGGTCAAAATTAGGTTTTGGGTCAAAATTAGGGTTTTGGGTTAAAATTAGGGTTTTGGTTAAAAATAGGGTTTTGGGTAAAATTAGGGTTTGGTCAAAATTAGGTTTTGGGTCAAAATTAGGGTTTTGCGTTAAAAATTGGGTTTTGAATTAGGGTTTTGGGTCAAAATTAGGGTTTTGGGTCAAAATTAGGGTTTTGGGTCAAAATTAGGGTTTAGGGTCAAAATTAGGGTTTGAATTAGGGTTTTGGGTCAAAATTAGGGTTTAGGGTCAAAATTAGGGTTTAAATTAGGGTTTTGGGTTAGAATTAGGGTTTAGTTAAAATTAGGTTTTGGGTTAAAATTAGGGTTTTGGTCAAAATTAGGGTTTTGGGTCAAAATTAGGTTTTGGGTTAAAATTAGGGTTTTGGGTTAAAATTAGGGTTTTGGTCAAAATTAGGGTTTTGGTCAAAATTAGGGTTTAGGGTCAAAATTAGGGTTTAGGGTCAAATTTAGGGTTTAAATTAGGGTTTTCGGTCAAAATTAGGGTTAGAATTAGGGTTTTGGGTCAAAATTAGGGTTTGAAATAGGGTTTTGGGTCAAAATTAGAGCTTTGGGTTAAAATTAGGGTTTTGGGTCAAAATTAGGGTTTAGGTAAATTAGGGTTTTGGTAAAATTAGGTTTAGGTTTTGGTCAAAATTAGGGTTTTGGGTCAAAATTAGGGTTTGGTTAAAATTTGGGTTTTGGTCAAAAATTAGGTTTTGGGTCAAAATTAGGGTTTTGGGTCAAAATTAGGTTTGGATTGTTTGGAAAATTAGGTTTTGGGTCAAAATTAGGTTTTGGTCAAAATTAGGTTTTGGGGTTTGAATTAGGGTTTTGAGTTAAAAATAGGGTTTGGCAAAAATAGGTTAGAATTAGGGTTTGGGTTAAAATTAGGGTTTTGGTCAAAATTAGGTTTTGGGTCAAAATTAGGCTTAGGGTTAGAATTTGGTTTGAGTTAAAAATAGGGTTTGGTCAAAATTAGGGTTTTGGGTCAAATTAGGGTTGGATTAGGTTTGAAAATTAGGGTTTGGTAAAATTAGGGTTTGGGTTAAAATTAGGGTTTGGGTTAAAATTAGGGTTTTGGAAAATTAGGGTTTGGGTTAAAATTAGGGTTTTGGGCAAAATTAGGTTTGGTAAAATTAGGGTTTGGGTCAAAATTAGGTTTTGGTCAAAATTAGGGTTTCAAAATTAGGGTTTTGGGTCAAAATTAGGGTTTTGGGTCAAAATTAGGGTTTGGGTCAAAATTAGGGTTTGGGTTAAAATTTGGGTTTTGGTAAAATTAGGTTTTAGGCAAAATTAGGGTTTTGGTAAAATTAGGGTTTTGGTCAAAATTAGGGTTTGGGTCAAAATTAGGGTTTGGGTTAAAATTAGGGTTTGGAAAATTGGGTTTTGGTCAAAATTAGGGTTTGGAAATTAGGGTTTGGGTTAAAATAGGGTTTTGAGTCAAGTAATTAGGGTTTTGGGTCAAAATTAGGGTTTGGTCAAATTAGGGTTTGTATTTTGGGTTAAAATTAGGTTTTGGGTCAAAATTAGGGTTTGGGTCAAAATTAGGTTTTGGGTCAAAATTAGGGTTTTGGTCAAAATTAGGGTTGGGTTAAAATTAGGGTTTTGGGTAATTAGGTTTTGGGTCAAAATTAGGGTTTGGGTTAAAATTAGGTTTTAAAATTAGGTTTTGGGTCAAATTAGGGTTTGGGTTAAATTAGGGTTTGGGTTAAAATTAGGGTGGTAAATTAGGGTTTGGTCAAAATTAGGTTTTGGTCAAAATTAGGGTTTAGGGTTTGAATTAGGTTTTGAGTTAAAAATAGGGTTTTGGGTCAAAATTAGGGTTGGTTAAAATTAGGGTTGGGTCAAAATTAGGGTTTTGGTCAAAATTAGGGTTTTGGGTCAAAATTAGGGTTTGGGAAAATTAGGTTTTGAGTTAAAATTAGGGTTTTGGGTTAAAATTAGGGTTTGGAAAATTAGGGTTTGGGTCAAAATTAGGGTTTGGGTAAATTAGGGTTTTGAGTTAAAAATAGGGTTTTGGGCAAAATTAGGGTTTAGGTCAAAATTAGGTTTTGGGTCAAAATTAGGGTTTTGGCAAAATTAGGGTTTTGGTAAAATTGGGGTTTTCGGTCAAAATTAGGGTTTGAATTAGGGTTTTGGGTCAAAATTAGGGTTTAGGGTCAAAATTAGGGTTTGAATTAGGGTTTTGGGTTAGAATTAGGGTTTTGGGTTAAAAATGGTTAGGTTTGGGTCAAAATTTGGGTTTTGGCAAATTAGGTTTGGTAAAATTAGGGTTTTGGTTAAAATTAGGGTTTGGTCAAAATTAGGGTTTGCAAAATTAGGGTTTTGGTTAAATTGGGTTTTGGTTAAAATTTGGTTTTGGGTCAAAATATGGTTTGGCAAATTGGTTTTGGGTTAAAATTAGGGTTTTGGGTTAAAATTAGGTTTTGGGTCAAAATTATGGTTTTGGGTCACAATTAGGTCTTTGTGTTAAAATTAGGGTTTTTGGTTAAAATTAGGGTTTTGGGTCAAAATTAGGGCTTAGGGTTAGAATTTGGGTTTTGAGTTAAAAATAGGGTTTTTGGTCAAAATTAGGGTTTAGGGTCCAAATTTGGGTTTTGGGTCCAAATTAGGGTTTTGGGTTAAAATTTGGGTTTTGAGTTAAAAATGGGTTTTGGTCAAAATTAGGGTTTGGGTCAAAATTAGGGTTTTGGTCAAATTAGGGTTTTGGGTCAAAATTAGGGTTTTGGGTAAAATTAGGTTTTGGGTTAAAATTAGGGTTTTGGGTCAAAATTAGGGTTTGGGTCAAAATTAGGGTTTTGGGTTAAAAATAGGGTTAAAATTAGGGTTTTGGGTCAAAATTAGGGTTTTGGGTCAAAATTAGGTTTCTGGATCAAAATTAAGGTTTTGGGTTAAAATTAGGGTTTGTGGTTAAAATTAGGGTTTTGGGTCAAAATTAGGGTTTGTGGTCAAAATTAGAGCTTTGGGTTAAAATTAGGGTTTTGGGTCAAAATTAGGGTTTAGGATCAAAATTAGGGTTTTGGGTCAAAATTAGGGTTTCGAGTTTAAATTAGGGTTTTGGGTCAAAATTAGGGTTTGGTAAAATTAGGGTTTTGGTTAAAATTAGGGTTTTGGTCAAAATTAGGGTTTTGGTAAAATTAGGGTTTTGGGTTAAAATTAGGGTTTTGGTAAAAATTAGGTTTTGGGTCAAAATTAGGTTTTGGTCAAATTAGGTTTAGGTCAAAATTAGGGTTTGAGTTAGTTTTGGGTTTTGGGTCAAAATTAGGGTTTGGGTTAAAATTAGGGTTTGGGTCAAATTAGGGTTTTGGTCAAAATTAGGGTTTGGGTTAAAATTAGGGTTTTGGGTTAAAATTAGGGTTTTGGGTCAAAATTAGGGTTTTGGGTCAAAATTAGGGTTTTGGGTCAAATTAGGGTTTGGGTTAAAATTAGGGTTTTGGGTCAAAATTAGGTCAAAATTAGGGTTTAGGGTCAAAATTAGGGCTTTGGGTCCAAATTAGAGCTTTGGGTTAAAATTAGGGTTTTGGGTTTGAATTAGGGTTTTGAGTTAAAAATAGGGGTTTGGGTCATAAATAGGGTTAGAATTAGGGTTTTGGGTTAAAATTAGGGTTTTGGGTCAAAATTAGGGTTAAAATTAGGGTTTTGGGTCAAAATTAGGGTTTGAATTAGGGTTTTGGGTCAAAATTATAGCTTTGGGTTAAAATTAGGGTTTTGGGTTAAAATTTGGGTTTTTGGTCAAAATTAGGGTTTTGGGTCAAAATTAGCGTTTGGGGTTTGAATTAGGGTTTTGAGTTAAAAATAGGGTTTTGGGTCATAAATAGGGTTAGAATTAGGGTTTCGGGTCAAAATTAGGGTTTTGGGTCAAAATCAGGGTTTAGGGTCAAAATTAGGGTTTAGGGTTAAAATTTGGGTTTTGAGTTAAAAATGGGTTTTGGGTCAATTAGGGTTTAGGTCAAATTATGGGTTTGAATTAGGGTTTTGGGTCAAAATTAGGGTTTGGTTATTAGGGTTTAAAATTAGGGTTTTGGGTCAAAATTAGGGTTTTGGGTCAATTAGGGTTTGGGGTTTGAATTAGGGTTTTGGGTTAAAATTAGGGTTTGGGTCAAAATTAGGGTTTGGGTCAAAATTAGGGTTTTGGGTAAAATTAGGGTTTAGGTTAAAATTAGGGTTTTGGGTCAAAATTAGGGTTTTGGGTCAAAATTAGGGTTTTGGTCAAAATTAGGGTTTAGTAAATTAGGGTTTTGGGTCAAAATTAGGGTTTTGGGTTAATTAGGGTTTGAGTCAATAGGGTTTTGGAAAATTAGGGTTTTGGGTCAAAATTAGGGTTTCGGGTCAAAATTAGGGTTTTGGGTAAGAATTAGGGTTTTAGTTAAAATTAGGGTTTCGGTTCAAAATTAGGGTTTTGGGTCAAAATTAGGGTTTGGGTAAAATTAGGTTTTGGGTTAAAATTAGGGTTTAATAGGGTTTTAGGTCAAATTAGGGTTTAGGAAATTAGGTTTTGGTCAAAATTAGGTTTTGGTAAAATTAGGGTTTTGGGTCAAAATACGGTTAGAATTAGGGTTTTGGGTTAAAATTAGGGTTTTGGGTCAAAATTAGGATTCTGGGTCAAAATTAGGGTTTTGGGTTAAAATTAGGGTTTTTGGTCAAAATTAGGATTTTGAGTTAAATTAGGGTTTGGGTAAAATTAGGGTTTGGGTCAAAATTAGGGTTTTGGGTCAAAATTAGGGTTTTGGGTTAAAATTAGGGTTTTGGTTAAAATTAGGGTTTTGGGTCAAAATTAGGGTTTTGGGTTAAAATTGGGTTTATTGGTAAATTAGGGTTTGAATTAGGGTTTAGGTCAAAATTAGGGCTTTGGGTTAAAATTTGGGTTTTGGGTTAAAATTTGGGTTTTGAGTCAAAATTAGGGTTTTGGGTAAAATTAGGGTTTTGGTTAATAGGGTTTTGGTCAAAATTAGGGTTTTGGTTAAAATTAGGGTTTGGGTTAAAATTAGGGTTTTGGGTTAAAAATTAGGGTTTTGGAATTAGGGTTTTCGGTTAAAATTTGGGTTTTTGGTCCAAATTAGGGTTTTTGGTCCAAATTAGGGTTTGGGGTTTGAATTAGGGTTTTGAGTTAAAAATAGGGTTTTGAGTCATAAATAGGGTTAGAATTAGGGTTTTGGGTTAAAATTAGGGTTTCGGGTCAAAATTAGGGTTTTGGGTCAGTTTAGGAATTTGGGTTTTGAGTTAAAATAGGGTTTCGGGTCAAAATTAGGGTTTGGGTCAAAATTTAGGCTTAGGGTTAGAATTTGGGTTTCGAGTTAAAAATAGGGTTTTGGGTGAAAATTAGGGTTTGGGTCAAAATTAGGGTTTTGGGTCAAAATTAGCATTTGGGATTTGAATTAGGGTTTTGATTTAAAAATATGGTTAGAAATAGGGTTTTGGGTTAGAATTAGGGTTTCTGATCAAAATTAGGGTTTCGGGTGAAAATTAGGGCTTATGGCTAGAATTTGGGTTTTGAGTTAAAATTAGGGTTTTGGGTCAAAATTAGGTTTTGGGTCAAAATTATTAGGTTTAGGGTTTGAATTAGGGTTTTGGGTCAAAATTAGGGTTTGGGTCAAAATTGGGGTTTTGGGTCAAAACTAGGGTTTTGGGTCCAAATTTGGGTTTTGGGTCAAAATTACGGTTTAGGGTTTGAATTAGGGTTTTGAGGTAAAAATAGGGTTAGAATTAGGGTTTCGGGTTAAA
>JAUPTC010000594.1:0-42314 GCA_030762895.1 Sophora flavescens
GAAGAAAGTATGAAAATGGGTGAAGATTAGAGATGGTATGGTGCCACAAAACAAGGGTTTTGATAAGCCAAGTGATGTTCGCCACAAGAATCTTGGATTCTTCATAAGAACAAGGTTGGCTCAACCAAGAACCAAAGAGAACAAAGTCTCACAAATGGATTTCAATCCAAATTCAACATCCAAGTTTTTTTTTCTATTCATGTTCTAGATGCATACATATAGGAAAAGTGGTTCATGACTAAAAGGGAGTTTCCTAGGCATGCAAGCCAAAGGTTGCCCTCCCAATTAACATGTGCACCGTCCACACAAGCATAATTAACATGTGCACCGTCCACACAAGCATAATTAACATGTGCACCGTCCACACAAGCAAAATTAACATGTGCACCGTCCACACAAGATAATTAACATGTGCACCGTCCACACAAGCATAATTAACATGTGCACCGTCCAAAATTTATTACACTTTTATTGAATTAAAATAAACTAGAAAATACTACTTTAGAGAAGCAGGCTTCCAAGCCATCATGGGTCTTCTAGTTGAATGAGATAGGTCATCAATTTGGGCTCCATTCCATTTGGTCTCATTCTTGGGCTTGCTTCTATCAAAATAGCCACCATGTAATTAAGAGCTTGTTGGGCTTTCTTGTGTCTAACTCTTGTCATGGGCCCACCAAGTCCTTGATTTGATTCTTGATCCATAGTCTTCATTGGGCTCATATCATTCTTGTTGGAAAGTTGAGTTGCCCCCCCTTGGCTCATATCACAATCCAAGAGGAATAAAACACTCAATCACAATGAATGGGGTAGATTTAGTGAGTGCCCCTTTTTGGATCAAAAATCTCACATTTAGTAGTTTAAAATCAATGAGAAACACAAATCTAAGGAACCACATGCTAATTATCAACTATCAGAAGATCATTTCAAGCATTTTTAATTTTAGCCTATCACAAGAATACGAAAATTGGGTTTAAAAATCACAGTCTCAATTCATTTGGTACAAAATTTTCACAATTGATGCATACTCTAAGCAAGGGGCAATCTAATAATGTGATTATGCAAAACTATGCCTATATGAATACAACATGAAAAATGCAAAAAAAAAATGCAAAAAAAAATGCAAAAATACCCCTACCCCAAGCTTAAAAACTTACATTGTGATGCAAACCAAGAATGATGTCCAATTTAAGGCCAAATTAGCTGTGTTGAAAATTTTATTTTCGTTTGTAATGAACCCGTATTCTTGTTTGGGCTGTATCTTGAGCTACAAATCTCCTATTGATACGTTATTTGATGCGTTGGAAAGATGAGGAGATTATCTACAAATCGTATTTCAAGCCTCTTGACCAGATTCAGCTTATATCATGCGAAAATATTGTTTTTATTTTTACACGAATTTGGAAGCTTAGTTGGGAGGAATCTTTTGGTTTGCATACCACAAGTAACTCCTTTTAAAATTATTAGTCTTTTATGTAAATTATGGAGGGAATCTTTGGCATTAAATTGTAATTGATTATGGGAGGATTATACTTTTAATATGAGAAGCAAGTGTAATCACCACATAATTAGGGGGGGGGGGGGGGGGAATGAAAAGTCAAGATGAGTGATTTTAGGCCAATTAACGCGTGATCTTAGGCCAGCTCTCTATATGTAAGACGCCCCTAAACACATGAATAACAACTGAGTTCAATTTGGATTAAGTCCATTTGTGAGAGAATATTTTTCTCTTTGGTTCTTCGTTGAACCGCCCTTGTTCTTATCAAGAATCCAAGATTCTTGTGGCGAACCTCACCTTGGCTTATCAAATCCCCTTGGAATTGTGGTGCCTACCTCCCATTTCTCATCTTATCCAATTTTGTATTTCATCTTCTTCTATAATTTTTGTTGTCACTCAAGGATAGATCCGAAAATCTACATGCTCCTTTTTAGGATCATATCATTTGGTATCTAGAGCCATCCTTCCTAGAGTGACTTTTGATTTTGTTTTTCAATTTTTCCAGAAGTTTGAATTTTTTCTTAGTGGGTTCTTCATGGAGTCACTAATGAAGAAAAATGATGCCAAGCAAAGGGAGAATCATTTCTATTCTAGATGCTATGTGAAGGACAAGATATGTAGCTTGGTCATTGATAGAAGGGGATACGTTAACCTAGCTAGTACCACCATGGTGCAAAAGTTAGGACTTCCTCTTATAGAGCATCCACAACCGTATGTCATTTGGAGCATCCAGAGTTTAGTGATCTCGGTGACGTAATGGTGAACAAAAAAGTACGAGTATCATTCCAGATTGGGAGATATGAAGATGAGGTGTTATGTGATGTGGTGCCCATGGAAACGAGGTACTTGTTACTTGGCCGACCTTGGAGGGTTGAACGACAAGCGAGATATGATGCCGACAACAACAAGTACTCATTTGTATTTAATAATCGCAAAATTACTCTTAGACCACTGTCACCAAAACAAGTGTGTGAATATCAAATGCACTTGAAAGGAGAGAGTGAGAAAAAACAAATGAGTGAGAAAAAAAATAACAGAAGAGGGTTCGGTGAATGAGGAAAAGAATGAGGAAAAAGAAAAATGTGAAAGCAAAATAGAAAGTGAGGAGGAAAAAGAAAACATGAATACTTGTCTTGATGCTATTCCTAATTCTTCACCTAGTTGTGTTGATTCTCTTTCGAAGGAAATCGAGTTTGTTCCTCCAAAGGAAGCTTGCAAGACATTCAATGAAATTGAAGATTTGATTCCAAAGGAAGCTTGCAAGACAACCGATGTAATTAAAGATTTAATCCCAAAGGAAGTACCGCATGTTTTGGAAACATGCATGGCCTCCCAAAGGTATGTTGTTCATTTGATTCAGAATCACAACAATCTTGAGGAATGTGTTGGGATGTTGATTGTACAAGATGGAAATGTGTTATGCCTACTTGCTACATTTGATGATTTCTGTCAATTTCCATTCGATCCCGGAGGATAAAGAAGACTCCTTAAGGCATGAAAACCAAGAATGAAGTCCAATTTAAGGCCAAATTAGTTTTGATGAAAATTTTATTTTCGTTTGTAATGAACCCGTATTCTTGTTTGGGTTGTATCTTGAGATACAAATCTCCTATTGATACGTTCTTTGATGCGTTGGAAAGGTGAGGAGATTATCTACAAATCGTATTTCAAGCCCCTTGACCAGATTCGGCTTATATCATGACGGAAATATTGTTTTTAGTTTTACACGAATTTGGAAGCTTAGTTGGGAGGAATCTTTTGGTTTGCATACCACAAGTAACTCCTTCTAAAATTATTAGTCTTTTATGTAAATTATAGTGGGAATCTTTGGCATTAAATTGTAATTGATTATAGGAGGATTACACTTTTAATATGAGAAGCAAGTGTAATCACCACATAATTAGGGGAGCGGGGGGGATCAAAAGTCAAGATGAGTGATTTTAGGTTAATTAACGCGTGATCTTAGGCCAGCTCTCTATATGTAAGATGCCCCTAAACACATGAATAACAACTTTGAGTTCAATTTGAATTAAGTCCATTTGTGAGAGAATATTGTTTCTCTTTGGTTCTTGGTTGAACCGCCCTTGTTCTTATCAAGAATCCAAGATTCTTGTGGCGAACCTCACCTTGGCTTATCAAATCCCCTTGGATTTGTGGCACCTACCTCCCATTTCTCATCTTATCCAATTTTGCATTTCATCTTCTTCTATAATTTTTGTTGTCACTCAAGGATAGATCCGAAAATCTACATGCTCCTTTTTAGGATCATATCAGTCTCATTCTTGGGCTTGCTTCTATCAAAATAGCCACCATGTAATTAAGAGCTTGTTGGGCCCACCAAGTCCTTGATTTGATTCTTGATCCATGGTCTTCATTGGGCTCATATTATTCTTGTTGGAAAGTTGAGTTGCCCCCCCACGGCTCATATCAGCTTCCATTGGAGGAACATCTTCGATTTCCTTCAAAAGAGAATCAACACAAGTAGGCAAAGAGTTAGGAAAAACATCAAAACATGCATTTACTTTTTCCACCTCACTTTTTGTTTTGCTCTCATCTTTTTCTTGTCTCTCACTCTTTTCCATACTCTCATTTTTTTTCACATTTTTTCTCTTGATTCTTCTTTTTCACATTTTCATCACTTTTTTTCTCTTGCTCATCACCCTTCTTTTCACTCTTTTTCTTTTTCCTCTTGATCATCGCTCTTCTTTTCACTCTCTTTTCCTTTTTCCTCTTGCATTTTTCTTCCTCTCAAATTAAGTTGATCCACACTCACTTCTCGTGGAGACAAAGGTGCAAGATTGATCTTGTGATCTTGGTGTATAAAAGAGAACTTGTTGGAATATTCATCATGGTCTTTGGTACTAGGAGAGACTGCCATAGGTTTCTTTTCATATGGCCACATGCGCTTTCGCTTTGCTCTTTTCACTATGAGTTTCATGGCCTTACTTCCTTCCGGCGGAAGTTTTAACTCCACATGTTGAGCAACTCCAACTTCATCATTATTTGGTGCATCATTTGTCATGCAAAGTTTCGAAGTTTCTTCCATGTTAAGCCCTTCCTTCACCTTTGGAGGAATTATCTCAATTTAGTTCCTAACAAGTCCATTCGGGATCTATTAGGGTCAAACAAGTCCATTTGGGCTCCATTTGGACCAAAGAAGTACAATTGGGTTGGTCGAGACAACTAGTCCAATTAGGTCCTATATGACCTAACTAGTCCATTTGGGCTCTATTAGGATCAAACAAGTCCATTTGGGCTCCACCAAGACCAAAGAAGTACAATTGGGCCATTCGAAGCAATTGCCCCAATTAGGTCCTATATGACCTAACGAGTCCATTTAGGCTCTATTATGATCAAACAAGTCCATTTGGGCTCCACCAGGACCAAAGAAGTACAATTGGGCCGGACGAAGCAATTGGCCCAATGATGACAACCAAATGGTGAGGTTGCCTTTGATGATCTTTTTGGTTGAATTTTAACAATTAATTTGCGGAACAATTTTTGAGATTAAAATAAAGGGAAGAAAAGAAACAAATGGATGGAGAATAGAGATGGTGATGGCGCCACAAACTAGAGAGTTTGATAAGCCAAGTGAGGTTCGCCACAAGAATCGTGGATTCTTGATAAGAACAAGATGGCTCAACCAAGAACCAAAGAGAGACAATTCCCTCACAAATGGATTTAATCCAAATTCAACATCAAAGTTGTTTATTCATGTGTTTAGGCATGTTACATATAGGGGTGTGGCTGCCAACATTTGGCTTCACCCTTTGTCGTCCCAATGATTCCATAACCCCCACATAACTAGCCTATTCATGACTTACTAAACTCACACTTAACTCACTTAATAGTGACTTATTACCCTCTCTCTATCATTATGTAGCAGCCACACTTATTTCTCAAATTAAAAGTGTAACTCCCACATAATTAACAAAACATAAAAAGTCTAATAAACTCGTGTAAAATTCGTCCATAACTGACACCATTATTTTAATCATGAAATAAGCCGAATTTGGTCAAGAGGCCTGAGATATGATTTGTAGGAAATTTCCTAAGCTTTCCAACGTACTAAATAATGCATCAATCGGAGACCCACAACTCAAGATACAGCCAAAATAAGTCAGCTGGTTCACCATTAATGAAAATAAGATTTTCATCAAAGTCCTTGAATTTCTTCTTGATCAATGGTCTTCATTGGGCTCATATCATTCTTGTTGAAAAGTTGACTTGCCCCCCTTGGCACATATCATACCCTCCTTCTTTAAGAAAATTCGTCCTCGAATTTATGACTTCAATCCCTACATCAAATGAAAGACATATATGCCATATTGAAGTTAAGTCAATATCAAAAGACATTTTTATTTATTTTCTCTACAACTTGCAATGGTTCTTCTAGGGTGGATCTTTGATTTCCTTTTATTGGGAAACCATTTATTCTTTTTATGTACACACACCCAACCTCCGGGATCAAATGGAAATGATAGAAACCATAAAGTGTAGCAAATAGGTGTAACACATTTCCACATTGTACAATCAACACCTCAACACATTCATAGCCAAGGTAATGAATCACAAGGGTAAACAGAAAATTATACCTCTTGAGAAAATCTACTTTCAAGTTTACCTTTCTTGGCTTGAACATGGTCATACAAGAAAATGTACTTTCTCTGTTTAAAGGCTCCGAAGAAAGTTGAACCTCAAGGACATTCTCCTTATCACAAACAAGGGATGGTTCGTTTTGAAACAAGACAATCCTCTCAAACACATTAGAATCATCATATGAAAGCTTAAAAGAATTTGAAAAAATGGGCAGAGTAAGAAGGGGAATAGTAGTTAACCCATCAATTATTGTCACATGCAAACCTTTAGAACTCATAACAAACCTCAAAATGCTAACTTTATTTTGATCAAAAGAGTATGTGAGCAAGTTAGCAAACAAACTTTGTCTAAGTAATCCAACACATTCCTCAAAATTGTTGTGATAAATCAAATGAACATTAGAAAGCACAACAACACATTTATCAAGGAATTCATTCAAGTCTTGATTCATAATTCTCAAATCAATCTTAGGAAGATGATAAAAGTCATGCAATTCATCAAGAAGGTTTTCATTCCTATCAAATGTAGAAGAATAACAAGACCCTTGCAATTTACCAAGCATATTACCAAATTTTGTATTAAGATATCCATGCTTTTGGGAAACCATGCAAGTTCCCAAACCATGGGGTACTTCCCTTTGGATTAGCTCTTCAATTACATCGGTTGTCTTGCAAGCTTCCATTGGAGGAACATCTTCGATTTCCTTCAAAAGAGAATCAACACAAGTAGGCAAAGAGTTAGGAAAAACATCAAAACATGCATTTACTTTTTCCTCCCCACTTTTTGTTTTGCTCTCATCTTTTTCTTGTCTCTCACTCTTTTCCATACTCTCATTTTTTTCACATTTTTTCTCTTGATTCTTTTTCACATTTTCATCACTCTTCTTTTCAATTTTTTTTCACTCTTTTTTTTATTTTCTCTCTAATTAGGAGAGACTTCCATAGGTTTCTTTCCATGAGCACTTGCCACGGCCTCCTTAGAGGTTGAAGTGTTGCCCTCATTCGTTAATTTGTTGATAGGAACATGGATGGCTTGAGCATGTGGAAAGAAGCATATTCAGATTATTATATTTTTATAATTTTTATTTATAATTTTCGTATTATTTTTGGGACTGAATTTTAGGATGACCTTTTGTATTCTCTTAGCCTCACTAAATGCATCCTATTAATGCATGATAGTGGGATATCATGTTTATGCCCATTTACTAGGTAATGTAAATGCAATTACCAATTTGTGGTAAATGCATGATAGTGGGATATCATTTATGCTCATTTAATAGGTAATGTAAATGCAATTACCAATTTGTGGTAAATGCATGATAGTAGGAGTTTTATTTCTTATGTTTCATTAGCCTATAAATAGGGAACTCTTGTACTACACAAATCAATTTTTGAAGATAATGAAATTTGAATAGTTTTCTCTATTGTGAGAGCTTCCCTTGGGTTCTTGGGTAAAAGAACTAAATCTGATCTTATCAAGGCAGCTTGTGGCGATCAAACCCATGACTTATCACTCACCTTCTCACCTATATCTTGAGTGTGGCGTCAATATCCTTCTTTTGTCTGAAACTTCAAGGCGGTCCGGATTAGGATCATATCATTTGGTATCAGAGCCATCCTTCCTAGAGTGACTTATGATTTTTCTTTTTTTCAACTTTTTCTTTTTTTTTTCGGAAGTTTGAATTTTTCTTAGTGGGTTCTTCATGGAGTCACTAATGAAGAAAAATGATGCCAAGAAAATGGAGGATCTTTTCTATTCTAGATGCTATGTGAAGGACAAGATATGTAGCTTGGTCATTGATAGAAAGGGTTACATCAACCTAGCTAGTACCACCATGGTGAAAAAGTTGGGACTTCCTCTTCTAGAGCATCCACAACCGTATGTCATTTGGAGCATCCCGGAGTTTAGTGATTTCGGTGATGTTATGGTGAACAAACAAGTATGAATGCCATTCCGGATTGGGAGATATGAGGATGAGGTGTTATGTGATGTGGTGCCTATAGAAACAAGGCACTTGGTACTTGGGCATCCTTGGAGAGCTGAACGAGAAGCGAAATATGATGTCTACAACAATAGGTACTCATTTGTATTTAATAATCGTAAAATTACTCTTGGATCATTGTCACCAAAACAAGTGTATGAATATCAAATGTACTTGAAAGGAGAGAGTGAGAAAAAAAGAATGATTGAGAAAACAATAAAAGAAGAGTGTTCGGTGAATGAGGAAAGCAAAGAAGGAGAAGTAATAAAAAAAGAAAGCCATGAGAAAAAGGTAGAAGAAAAGGGAATGGAGGAAAACAAACAGAATGAAAAAGATGTTGAGAAAAAGGTGGAGACTGCATTTTTTGAAGGGGAAAATAAAAAGAAAAAAATTGAGGCAAAGGTTGAAAGAAGAATTGAGAGTCTTCCTATAAAAGAAAATAAGGTGAAGGGAGCAATGTTGGCAAGGCAGCCTATATATATCTTTCTATGTAAAGATGCTTGTTTGACTACTAATGCAAACTCTTTGCCTAGAGGTGATGACTCTATTTTGAAGGAAGTTGAAGAAACAATTCCAAGAGAGGTGCCACATGGATTCAAAATGGTTGTGTTTGAACCTGGAGGATAAAGAAGACTCCTTAAGGCAATAAATTCAAGGTTGAATTCTTTTCAAGAGGGAGGGAATGATGCAAACCAAGGATGATGTCCAATTTGAGGCCAAATTAATATTTTTGATGAAAATTTTATTTTAATTTTCATTGTGGTGAACCCGTATGCTTGATTTGGTCAGATCTTGAGCTAAGAATCTCCTATTGATGCATTCTTTGGTGCGTTGGAAAGATTAGGGAATTATCTACAAATCATATCTCAGGCCTCTTGACCAAATTCGACTTCTATCATGGTGAAAAAAGGCTGCAAGTTTAATACGAATTCTTGGACCTTAAATGAGTTATATGTTTAATTGGGCTACACTAAGCTTGATGAATGAGCAAGGCCCATTATGAATGGTGGCTGGCACGTTTTGGAACTTACAAAGGAGAGCAACCTTTGGCTTGCATGCCTAGGTAACTCCTTTAGAAGTTATGTTCTTTTAATAACCACTTAGTGGAGAGTTATGTCTAGTTATTAGGAGTTTATGTCATCTTATGATGACCTTTGGTTTTTATTTCCCTATTCTATATGTACACACCTATGATGAATGATAACTTTGAGTTCATTTTGGATTGATTCCAATTGTGAGAGTGTTTTCTCTCTTGGGTTCTTGATTGAGCCAACCCTTGTTCTTATCAAGAATCCAAGATTCTTGTGGCGAACCTCACATTGGCTTATCAAATCCCCTTGTATTTGTGGCGCCTACCTCCCATTTCTCATCTTATCCAATTTTGTATTTCATCTTCTTCTACAATTTTGCTTAGTCACTCAAGGATAGATCCGAAAATATATATGTCAGAGCTTAGGCTTTGGTTGAATTTTGAGTTTTGTTCTTCTTCTACCTTTCTCCTTTTCTTCTTTTTGCTATGTTGCGATTTGAAAATTTCGACTATGTGCTCATAGGAAAGAGGTTGAAGAGTGGATCCGGCAAATGCATGAGAGGCGTGACAAGAAGATGAGAGAGAACGAAAAAAAGAAGTTGAGAAAGGAGGAAAGAATGAAAAGACAAATAGAAAGTTTTGAAGACCATGTGAAGAAGTTGGTGGAAGACTCCAACAAAAAAGTGATAGAAGCATGGATGGCTTGAGTATGTGGAAAGAATCATATTCAGATCCATCTAAGTGCACTATTATTAGTGGGCTTATTAGACAACAATTAAGTCCAATTTTTATACTTATATTTTTAATTTTGGTAATATTTTTAGGATGAATTTTCTAATTGAACCCGTATACTTGATTTGGTCATATCTTGAGTTACGAATCTCCGATTGATGCATTGTTTGGTGCGTTGGAAAGCATAGGGAATTATCTACAAATCATATCTCAGTCCTCTTGACCAAATTCGGCTTCTATCATGGTGAAAAACGGGCTGGAAGTTTGTTACGAATATTTAGACGAGTTTGAGCTTCAAAGGAGTGTGTCTTTTGGCTTGCATGCCTAAAGTAACTCCTTCTTTATTAGTTATGTTTCATTTTAAGTATTCTCTTAAGTTTGGTAATAACTCCAATTATTGGAGAGTTATGTTTAAATAGTCACCTAATGGTTTATTACACCAATTAGTGGTATAGTTATTAGGGGGTTATAGAATAATGGAATCTTATGAGGACTTTGTGTAAGCCAAGAGTTGGCAGCCCCACTACTATTTGTACATGCCCCAAACATGATGAATAAACAACTTTGAGTTCATTTTGGATTGATTCCAATTGTGAGAGTGTTTTCTCTCTTGGGTTCTTCATTGAGCCAACCCTTGTTCTTATCAAGAATCCAAGATTCTTGTGGCGAACCTCACATTGGCTTATCAAATCCCCTTGGATTTGTGGCGCCTACCTCCCATTTCTCATCTTATCCAATTTTGCATTTCATATTCTTCTATAATTTTTCTTGGTCACTCAAGGATAGATCCGAAAATATATATGTTCCTTTTTTAGGATCATAGTCTAATAAGCCCACTAATAATAGTGCACTTAGATGGATCTGAATATGATTCTTTCCACATACTCAAGCTATCCATGCTTCTATCACCCTTGCAAGGATCCGAAGGTCGGCCATGACACACTTTCATGGATCCCATTGTTAACCCATGACCCCCTTGTAATAACCACCTAGAAAGGATCCCATGGCTAACCCACGACCCACTTGCAAGGATCTCATGGTTAACCCACGACCACTTGCAAGGATCCCATGGTTAACCCATGACAGCTTATGGTAGAATACATTCCTTGAGGAAATTGAGCGAATTGTCATATACCCTTAAACACTTGAGTGAGGTGATAAGAGTGTCCGAATTAGTGAGAGATGTGAATTAAGGGAACCTAAGCTTCTAATTGGACTTTAAATTGATTGTCTATTGGTTTCTTATTGAATAAGCCTGTTATTTGGATTTATTACTCGGGTTCTAGGTTCACTGTCCATGCTATGATTGATTATCTTTTCTGGCCTTAGTTATTGCTTGAGGACAACCAAAATCTTAAGCTTGGGGTAGTTTGATGAGTGTGATTTCACCTCATATTTCCTTGACATTTTACATGCATTTTCATACAGTTTAGGTATATTTAATTTGATTTTTGTTAGTTTTTACCTTGGAACGAGGAAGGCGGTTTTGTGGTGTTTTATGTGTAGGAATTGAGGATTAAAATGCTCAAGATCATTTATGTTGGAGCGTGCATGAAGATGGAGCTTGAAAAGTAAGAAAAATGAGCCAAACAGAGCCCATCACGACCATGATCGAGTAGGATTGAAAAGAAAGAAGGATAAACTCAGAACTGGTCACGGTCAGGCCGTGATAGCCATCACGACCGTGACATGCCAACTGAACCAGACCCTCACCTCACAGGAAGAACTGATCACGGCTAGGCCGTGGCGGAGAGTCACGGTCGTGGCAGACCCAACAACCAGTGAAGCCATTTCCAAGTCGAGAACATGTCACGACCGGGTTGTGACAGGCATCACGGCCGTGACGTGCAATATCTGGAATTTTAAAACCTGATTTGATCTGATTTTGTAATTGCTTGGGATTCAAGTTACCTTACATTATGATGCAAACCAAGGATGATGTCCAATTTGAGGCCAAATTAATATTTTTGATGAAAATTTTATTTTCATTGTGGTGAACCCGTATGCTTGATTTGGTCAGATCTTGAGCTACGAATCTCCGATTGATGCTTTCTTTGGTGTATTGGAAAGCTTAGGGAATTATCTACAAATCATATCTCAGGCCTCTGGACCAAATTCGGCTTCTATCATGGTTAAAAAGGGCTGCAAGCTTAATACGAATTCTTGGACCTTAAATGAGTTATATGTTAATTGGGCTACACTAAGCTTGATGAATGAGCAAGGCCCATTATGAATGGTGGCTGGCACGTTTTTGGAACATACAAAGGAGAGCAACCTTTGGCTTGCATGCCTAGGTAACTCCTTTAGAAGTTATGGAACCACTTTTATTATTTTTTCAAGTAGGATAGTTATGTTCTTTTAATAACCACTTAGTGGAGAGTTATGTCTAGTTATTAGGAGTTTATGCCATCTTATGATGACCTTTGGTTTTTATTTCCCTATGCTATATGTACACATCTATTACATGATGAATGATAACTTTGAGTTCATTTTGGATTGATTCCAATTGTGAGAGTGTTTTCTCTCTTGGGTTCTTGATTGAGCCAACCCTTGTTCTTATCAAGAATCCAAGATTCTTGTGGCGAACCTCACATTGGCTTATCAAATCCCCTTGGATTTGTGGCAGCTACCTCCCATTTCTCATCTTATCCAATTTTGTATTTCATCTTCTTCTATAATTTTGCTTGGTCACTCAAGGATAGATCCGAAAATATATCTGTTCCTTGTTAGGATCATATCATTTGGTATCAGAGCCATCCTTCCTAGAGTGACTTATGATTTTGTTTTGTTTTTTTTTTCGGAAGTTTGAATTTTTCTTTGTGGGTTCTTCATGGAGTCACTAATGAAGAAAAATGATGCCAAGAAAATGGAGGATCTTTTCTATTCTAGATGCTATGTGAAGGACAAGATATGTAGCTTGGTCATTGATAGAAAGGGTTACATCAACCGAGCTAGTACCACCATGGTGCAAAAGTTGGGACTTCCTCTTCTAGAGCATCCACAACCGTATGTCATTTGGAGCATCCCGGAGTTTAGTGATTTCGGTGATGTGATGGTGAACAGACAAGTACGAGTGCCATTCCGGATTGGGAGATATGAGGATGAGGTGTTATGTGATGTGGTGCCTATAGAAACAAGGCACTTGGTACTTGGGCGTCCTTGGAGAGCTGAACGATATGATGTCTACAACAATAGGTACTCATTTGTATTTAATAATCGTAAAATTATTCTTGGATCATTGTCACCAAAACAAGTGTATGAAGATCAAATGTACTTGAAAGGAGAGAGTGAGAAAAAAAGAATGATTGAGAAAACAATAAAAGAAGAGTGTCCGGTGAATGAGGAAAGCAAAGAAGGAGAAATAATAAAAAAAGAAAGCCATGAGAAAAAGGTAGAAGAAAAGGGAATGGAGGAAAACAAACAGAATGAAAAAGATGTTGAGAAAAAGGTGGAGACTGCATTTTTTTGAAGGGGAAAATAAAAAGAAAAAAATAGAGGCAAAGGTTGAAAGAAGAATTGAGAGTCTTCCTATAAAAGTAAATAAGGTGAAGGGAGCAATGTTGGCAAGGCAGCCTATATATATCTTTCTATGTAAAGATGCTTGTTTGACTACTAATGCAAACTCTTTGCCTAGAGGTGATGACTCTATTTTGAAGGAAGTTGAAGAAACAATTCAAAGAGAGGTGCCCCATGGATTCGATGATATGAGCCTAATAAGGAGCATGGATCAAGAAGCATTACAAGGACTTGGTGGACCTATGACAAGAGCTAGGATCAAGAAAGCCCAAGAAGTCCTAAATCAAATGGTGACAACTTTAATTGAAGCAAGCCCAAATTCAAGTCTTGATGGAGTGGAACCCAAATTGGTCACTTATCTCATCCAACTTGAAGACCCATGATGGCTTGGAAGCCCACTTCTCTAAAGTAGTATTTTCTGGTTTATTTAAATTCAATAAAAGTGTAATAAATTTTGGACGGTGCACATGTTAATTATGCTTGTGTGGACGGTGCACATGTTAATTATCTTGTGTGGACGGTGCACATGTTTGGGTGGATGGTGCACATGTTAATTATGCTTGTGTGGACGGTGCACATGTTAATTGGGAGGGCAACCTTTGGCTTGCATGCCTAGGAAACTCCTTTTTAGTCATGAACCACTTTTCCTATATGTATGCATCTAGAACATGAATAGAGAATTAACATGGATGTTGAATTTGGATTGATTCCAATTGTGAGGGTTTTGTCTCTCTTTGGTTCTGGATTGAGCCACCCCTGATCTTATCAAGAATCCAAGATTCTTGTGGCGATCTTCACTAGGCTTATCAAATCCCCTTGGATTTGTGGCGCCATCCCACCCCTAATCTTCACCCATTTGCTTGTTTCTTTCTTTCTAAGTTATGAACACAATTCTAGATGGTTTTAAATGAATGATTAATTCAACCTAAGATCATCAAAAAGGCTACCTATCCATTTGGTTGTCATCAAGTGGCATCAAAGCTCAGGTTTGGTTGAATTTTTGTATTTGTGTTCTTCATTTCTTCCTTGTTCTTCATCTTCTACCTTTCCACCTTTCTACCCAAAACATTGAACCAAAAAAAAAATTAATTTGATTCTGTTTTTAAGGGAATTGTTGTGTTTTTGTGTCCATCTCTTTGCTGCCCAAAAAAAATCGAAAATAAAGAGGAAAACAGTGCCTAGAACTTCAAGAAAAGGAGGCGAGAAAATCATATTTGGGCAACTTGTGTTCTTAAATAATAAAAAAAAATTCCCTTCTCCCTTGTTTTGTTATTCTTGAAGCTTTTCTTTTCCTAGCCTTTCCTTTGATTTCCTTTGTTTTGATAAGTTTTGTGATTTTTGTTACTTGATTTTGGATATTTTGTTTGGATTGGTGTTTGACTCCTCTAAGACCAAAAAGAGAACAAATTGAGTGGAAAGAGGCAAGAGTGAAGATTACATCTTGTGTGGAAAAAGCCTATTTGAGTGAAATACACATTGTGTGCACACGTGAGGGAGTGTGGTGAGGATGTATACTATCTTGTTATTTTTGATATTGTGTATTTTAAGTGATGGCAGCCCAAGGTGATAGTCCACCTCTTTCTCCAAGGTCCGCGGTTCTTCATGCTAGGATGACTACTCAAATGCAAATCCTTGCAAGGCAAATTGAGCAAATGAATGCAAACTTCAATGAACAACTCGCCAACCTCCAAAACCGAGAAGAATCAAATCATGGAAGTGGTTATGAGAGTGAGGACAGACCTAGACATGGACCACGTAGAGGGAGGAGGCGTGATGGAGCGGATAGAATTGAAGGGGTCAAAATCAAAGTTCCTACCTTTCATGGGAAGAGTGATCCCGAAGCCTACTTGGAGTGGGAGATGAAGATGGAGCAAGTGTTTGATTGCAACAATTACAATGAAAGAAAGAGAGTGAAGGTAGCTGCTTTTGAATTCAAAGACTATGCACTTGTTTGGTGGGATCAAATACAAAAGGAGAGAAGAAGGTATGAGGAGGAGCCTATTGAAACTTGGGCAGAAATGAAACAAGTCATGAGGAAGAGATTTGTTCCAAATCACTACCATAGGGATCTTCACAACAAATTGCAAAGATTGACTCATGGATCCAAAAGTGTTGATGAGTACCACAAGGAGATGGAGTTGGCCTTGCTTGGGTCCAACTTTAATGAAGATAGGGAGGCAACTATGGCTCGGTTCTTACATGGGTTGAATCAAGACATTCAAGACATAGTGGAGCTTCAAAACTATGTGGAGCTTGAAGATTTGGTCCAACAAGCCATAAAGGTGGACCAACAACTCAAAAGGAAGAAGTCCAAATTTTCTTCTTCTTCTAACGTTTCATCTTCAAGTTGGAAGGACAAATCAAAGAAGGAGGGTACTTCATCTTCAAAGGAGGTCGTGCCCACATCTCATGGAAAGAAGCCTATGGAAGCATCTCCTAGGAACCGTGATGTGAAATGTTTCAAGTGCTTGGGTCATGGACATATTGCATCTCAATGTCCAACTAAAAGGACAATGGTATCAAGAAATGGAGAAGTTGTCACACAATCCGAGGCTTCTAGTGAAGAAGAAAGTGGGGGAGAAGTAGTTCCGGAAGGAGGAGATTTGCTCATGGTGAGGAGACTTTTGGGAAGCCAAGCCAAGGAGCATGATGAGAGTCAAAGGGAGAATATCTTCCATACTAGATGCATGATCCAAGGGAAGGTATGCTCTCTAATTATTGATGGTGGTTGTTGTGCTAATGTTGCTAGTACTAGAATGGTTCCAAAATTAAATCTTGTGACTAAGCCACACCCACAGCCATACAGACTTCAATGGCTTAGTGAAGTTGGTGAAATGATGGTGAACAAGCAAGTTGAGATTCCATTCTCAATTGGGAAGTATCATGATAGTGTGCTTTGTGATGTGGTGCTTATGGAGGCAAGTCATATGTTGCTTGGGAGGCCTTGGCAGTATGATAGGAAGGCCACCCATGATGGGTTTTCAAATAAATTCTCCTTTATGTACCAAGACTGAAAGGTCATTCTTACTCCTTTGTCTCCAAAAGAAGTTAGTGAGGATCAACTAAAGATGAGTGAAAAAAGAGAACAAGAGAGAAAAGAAAGAGAGGGTGAAAAAAAGAGTGAAAAAAGGAGTGATGAAAAAGTGAAAAAGAATCAAGAGAAAAAAAGTGAGAAAAGTATAGAGAGAAAAGAAAGCTATTTTGCATCAAAAGGTGAGGTGAAGAGTGCTTTGTTTTCAGGGCAGCCCCTATACATGCTTTATTGTAGGGAATTTTGTTTGAATGCTAATGCTCCTAATGAACTCTCTTTGCCTAGTGGTGTTGAAAATCTTTTACAGGAATTTGGTGACGTGTTCCCAAAGGAAGTGCCACATGGCCTACCTCCTTTAAGGGGGATTGAGGACCATATTGATCCAATTCCGGGAGCATCATTACCCAATAGACCAGCCTATAGGAGTAATCCTCAAGAGACCAAAGAAATTCAAAAGCAAGTGGAGGAGCTGATGCAAAAAGGATGGGTGCAAGAGAGCTTGAGTCCATGTGCGGTTCCGGTGATCTTAGTGCCTAAAAAGGATGGGACTTGGAGGATGTGCACAGATTGTAGGGCTGTGAACAATATCACTATAAAGTATAGACATCCTATCCCTAGACTTGATGATTTGCTTGATGAATTGCATGGTGCTTGTTTGTTTTCTAAAATTGATTTAAAAAGTGGGTACCATCAAATTAGGATAAGGGAAGGGGATGAATGGAAAACTGCCTTTAAAACTAAATATGGTTTGTATGAATGGTTGGTAATGCCTTTTGGTTTAACGAATGCACCTAGTACTTTCATGAGGCTTATGAACCATGTTTTAAGAGAATTTTTAGGCAAGTTTGTTGTGGTGTATTTTGATGATATCTTGATATATAGCAAAAGTTTAAATGAACATCATGAACACTTAAGGGCTGTTTTGCTTGTATTAAGGAAAGAAAAATTGTATGCTAATTTGGAAAAGTGTACTTTTTGTACGGACCATGTGATTTTCCTTGGATTTGTTGTAAATGCTAAAGGTGTCCATGTTGATAAAGAGAAAATTAAGGCCATTCAAGATTGGCCAAACCCCAAAAATGTGAGTGATGTGAGGAGCTTTCATGGTTTGGCTAGTTTCTATAGGAGGTTTGTTAAGGACTTTAGTACTTTGGCTGCACCTCTTAATGAAATTGTCAAGAAAAATGTTGGGTTTAAATGGGGGGAGAAACAAGAACACGCGTTTAAAGAGCTTAAGGAAAAACTTACTCATGCACCAATACTTGTTTTGCCTAATTTTGCTAAATATTTTGAGATTGAATGTGATGCTTCGAATGTTGGTGTTGGAGCTGTTTTGATGCAAGAAGGGCATCCAATTTCTTATTTTAGTGAGAAATTAAGTGGAGCTGCCTTTAATTATGCCACCTATGATAAGGAATTGTATGCCTTAGTGAGGGCTTTGCAAGCATGGCAACATTATCTTTTGCCCAAAGAGTTTGTAATTCATAGTGATCATGAGTCCTTGAAGTATTTGAAAGGACAAGTAAAGTTGAATAAGAGACATGCAAAATGGGTTGAGTTTCTGGAACAGTTCCCATATGTGATTAAGCACAAAAAAGGTAAGGCCAACATTGTGGCGGATGCACTTTCAAGAAGGTATACCTTACTCTCCACCCTTGAAACAAAATTGTTTGGGCTTGAATGCATTAAAGAATTGTATGAGCATGATAAAGATTTTTCCCATATCTATGCTAAATGTTTACATTCGGCTCAAAATGGGTATTTTAGACACCAAGGGTTTTTGTTTAAAGAGAAGAGATTATGTGTGACCAAAGGTTCCATAAGAGATTTGCTTTTGAAAGAAGCTCATGAAGGTGGCCTAATGGGGCATTTTGGGGTTCAAAAGACTTTAGATATGTTGCATGAGCATTTTCATTGGCCACACATGAAACATGATGTGCAAAAGTTTTGTGAAAAATGCATTGTTTGTAAAAAGGCAAAATCTAAAGTGATGCCTCACGGTCTTTACACTCCTTTGCCTATTCCTGATTTTCCTTGGATTGATTTATCAATGGATTTTGTTGTGGGACTACCTACGACGAGGAATGGAAAGGATTCAATTTTTGTCGTGTTGGATAGATTTTCAAAAATGGCACATTTTATACCATGCAAAAAAGTAGATGATGCTTGTCATGTTGCTGATTTGTTTTTTAAGGAAGTGGTAAGGCTTCATGGCCTTCCTAGAAGTATTGTCAGTGATAGGGACACAAAGTTCCTTAGTCATTTTTGGAGGACATTGTGGGGAAAGCTAGGTACAAAGCTTCTCTTCTCCACTACTTGCCATCCCCAAACGGATGGGCAAACTGAAGTAGTAAATAGGACACTTTCTTCCCTTCTAAGGGTTGTGATTAAAAAGAATATTAAGTCTTGGGAGGAGTGTTTGCCTCATGTGGAATTTGCATATAATAGGGTGGTTCATAGTACTACTCAATATTCTCCTTTTGAGGTTGTTTATGGATTTAACCCTTTAACTCCTCTTGATTTATTGCCATTGCCTAACTCTTCAATTTTAAAGCATAAAGATGGCAGGGCTAAAGCGGAATATGTGAGGAAGTTACATGAGCAACTGAAGGCTCAAATTGAAAAGAGGACAGAAAGTTATGTTAAGCAAGCCAACAAAGGGAGGAGGAAGGTGGTATTTGAACCCGGAGATTGGGTTTGGGTGCACATGAGAAAGGAAAGATTTCCTTCCCAAAGGAAAAATAAGCTTCAACCAAGAGGAGATGGGCCATTTCAAGTGGTGGCCAAGATCAATGATAATGCATACAAGATAGATCTTCCTGGTGAGTATGGTGGAATTAGTGCAACTTTCAATGTGGCTGATTTATCTCTTTTTGATGTAGGTGATGAAGATTTCAATTCGAGGTCGAATTCACTTCAAGAAGGAGGGGATGATATGAGCCTAATAAGGAGCATGGATCAAGGAGCATTACAAGGACTTGGTGGACCTATGACAAGAGCTAGGATCAAGAAAGCACAAGAAGTCCTAAATCAAATGGTGACAACTTTAATTGAAGCAAGCCCAAATTCAAGTCTTGATGGAGTGGAGCCCAAATTGGTCACTTATCTCATCCAACTTGAAGACCCATGATGGCTTGGAAGCCCACTTCTCTAAAGTAGTATTTTCTGGTTTATTTAAATTCAATAAAAGTGTAATAAATTTTGGACGGTGCACATGTTAATTATGCTTGTGTGGACGGTGCACATGTTAATTATCTTGTGTGGACGGTGCACATGTTTGTGTGGATGGTGCACATGTTAATTATGCTTGTGTGGACGGTGCACATGTTAATTGGGAGGGCAACCTTTGGCTTGCATGCCTAGGAAACTCCTTTTTAGTCATGAACCACTTTTCCTATATGTATGCATCTAGAACATGAATAGAGAATTAACTTGGATGTTGAATTTGGATTGATTCCAATTGTGAGGGTTTTGTCTCTCTTTGGTTCTGGATTGAGCCACCCCTGATCTTATCAAGAATCCAAGATTCTTGTGGCGATCTTCACTAGGCTTATCAAATCCCCTTGGATTTGTGGCGCCATCCCACCCCTAATCTTCACCCATTTACTTTTTTCTTTCCTTCTAAGTTATGAACACAATTCTGGATGGTTTAAAATGAATGATTAATTCAACCTAAGATCATCAAAAAGGTAACCTATCCATTTGGTTGTCATCAGTTTGGCTCGGTCTGTGACCCCAGATTCCTGACTTGGCTCGGTTAGGTGCGCCAGATTCATGATTTGGCTCGGTGTGGTGCACCAGATTCCTGACTTGGCTCAGTCTGGTGCACCAGTCTAGTGCACCTGATTCATGGTTTGGCTCCGTCTGGTGCACCAGATTCATGACTTGATCCGGTGTGGTGCACCAGATTTATGATTTGGCTCGGTGTGGTGCACCAGATTCCAGACTTGGCTCGGTCTGGTGCACCAGATTCCTGATTTGGCTCGGTGTGGTGCACCAGATTCATGACTTGGCGAGGTCTAGAGCACCGGTCTGGTGCACCTGATTCATGGTTTGGCTCCGTCAGGTGCACCAGATTCATGACTTGATCCGGTGTGGTGCACCAGATTCATGATTTGGCTCGGTGTGGTGCACCAGATTCCAGACTTGGCTCGGTCTGGTGCACCTGATTCATGGTTTGGCTCGGAGTGGTGCACCAGATTCCTGACTTGGCTCGACGTGGTGCACCAGATTCCTGACTTGGCTTGGTCTGGTGCACCACATTCATTGTTTGACTCGGTGTGGTGCATCGGTTTCATGGTTTGGCTCGGTGTGGTGCACCAGATTCAGGGTTTGGCTCGGTCTGTTGTCCCTGATTCCTGACTTGGCTCGGTGAGGTGCACCAGATTCCTGACTTGGCTCGGTCTTGTGCACCGGTCTGGTGCACCTGATTCATGGTTTGGCTCCGTCTGGTGCACCAGATTCATGACTTGATCCGGTGTGGTGCACCAGATTTATGATTTGGCTCGGTGTGGTGCACCAGATTCCAGACTTGGCCTTGTCTGGTGCACCCGATTCCTGATTTGGCTCGGTGTGATACACCAGATTCATGACTTAGCGAGGTCTCGAGCACCGGTCTGGTGCACCTGATTCATGGTTTGGCTCCGTCTGGTGCACCAGATTCAAGACTTGATCCAGTGTGGTGCACCAGATTCAAGATTTGGCTCGG
Source organism: Sophora flavescens (assembly GCA_030762895.1). Classification (NCBI taxonomy): domain Eukaryota; kingdom Viridiplantae; phylum Streptophyta; class Magnoliopsida; order Fabales; family Fabaceae; genus Sophora; species Sophora flavescens. The sequence continues at coordinate 21,093 of JAUPTC010000594.1, forward strand.
TGTGGTGCACCAGATTCCAGAATGGCTTGGTGTGGTGCACCAGATTCATGACATGGCTCGGTCTGGTGCATCAGATTCCTGACTTGGCTCGGTGTGGTGCACCGGATTCCTGACTTGGCTCGGTCTGGTGCACCTGATACCTGATTTGGCTCGGTGTGGTGCCACAGATTCCGGACTTGGCTCGATCTGGTGCACCAGATTCCAGACTCCGTCCGGTGTGGTGCACCAGATTCATGATTTGGCTCGGTCTGGTGCACAAGATTCCTGACTTGGCTAGGTGTGGCCCACCAGATTCATGGTTTGGCTCGGTGTGTTGCACCGGATTCAGGGTTTGGCTCGGTCAGGTGCCCCTGATTCCTGACATGGCTCGGTGAGGTGCACCAGATTCCAGACTTGGCTCGGTCTGGTGCACCAGATTCATGACTTGGCTCGGTCTGATTCACCAGATTCCTGACTTGGCTCGGTCTGGTGCACCGAATTCCTGACTTGGCTCGGTGTGGTGCCCCAGATTCCTGACTTGGCTCGGTCTGGTGCACCAGATTCCAGACTCGGCTCGGTGTGGTGCACCAGATTCATGATTTGGCTCGGTCTGGTGCACCGGATTCCTGACTTGGCTCGGTGTGGTCCACCGGATTCATGGTTTGGCTCTGTGTGTTGCACCGGATTCAGGGTTTGGCTCGGTCTGGTGCCCCTGATTCCTGACATGGCTCGGTGAGGTGCACCTGATTCCTGATTTGGCTCGGTGTGGTGCACCAGATTCCTGACTTGGCTCGACGTGGTGCACCAGATTCCTGACTTGGCTTGGTCTGGTGCACCACATTCCTGACTTGGCTCGGTGTGGTGCCCTAGATTACTGACTTGGCTCGGTCTGGTGCACCAGATTCCAGACTCGGCTCGGTGTGGTGCACCAGATTCAGGATTTGGCTCGGTCTGGTGCACCAGATTCCTGACTTGGCTCGGTCTAGTGCACCAGATTCATGATTTGGATCGGTGTGGTGCACCGGATTCCAGACTTGGCTCGGTCTGGTGCACCAGATTCCTGATTTGGCTCGGTGTGGTGCACCGGATTCCTGACATGGCTCGGTCTGGTGCACCAGATTCCTGATTTGGCTCGATGTGGTGCACCAGATTCATGACTTGGTGCGGTCTGGTGCACCTGATTAATGGTTTGGTTCGGTGTGGTGCACCAGATTCCTGACTTGGCTCGGCGTGGTGCACCAGATTCCTGACTTGGCTCGGTCTGGTGCACCAGATTCCTGACTTGGCTCGGTGTGGTCCACCAGATTCATGGTTTGGCTCGGTGTGGTGCACCAGATTCAGGGTTTGGCTCGGTCTGTTGCCCCTGATTCCTGACTTGGCTCGGTGAGGTGCACCAGATTCATGATTTGGCTCGGTGTGGTGCACCAGATTTCTGACTTGGCTCAGTCTAGTGCACCGGTCTGGTGCACATGATTCTTGGTTTGGCTCCGTCTGGTGCACCAGATTCATGACTTGATCCGGTGTCGTGCACCAGATTTATGATTTGGCTCGGTGTGGTGCACCAGATTCCAGACTTGGCTCGGTATGGTGCACCAGATTCCTGATTTGGCTTAGTGTGGTGCACCAGATTCATGATTTGACTCGTTGTGGTGCAGCAGATTCCAGACTTGGCTCGGTCTGGTGCACCTGATTCATGGTTTGGCTCGGAGTGGTGCACCAGATTCCTGACTTGGCTCGACGTGGTGCACCAGATTCCTGACTTGGCTTGGTCTGGTGCACCAGATTCATTGTTTGACTCGGTGTGGTGCACCGGTTTCATGGTTTGGCTCGGTGTGGTGCACCAGATTCATGACTTGGCTCGGTGTGGTGCACCGGATTCCAGACTTGGCTTGGTGTGGTGCACCAGATTCATGACTTGGCTCGGTCTAGTGCACCAGATTCCAGATTTCACTAGTGCAGAAAAGGGATTCCACGTCGGTTATTTTTGGCTTTCCACATCGGTTTTGAAACTGATGTGGAAACGACCGATGTGGTTTATTGCCACTTTACACATCGGTTATAAAACCGATCTGTAAAGTATATTTTAAACATCGGTTTTATATTAACCGATGTGGAAAATTAATTTAGCAATTGATAAGCAGTTGTAAATTTAACTTTCTACATCGGTTTTGCTTAAAACCGATGTGTAAATTTGACTTTCTACATCGGTTTTTTAAAGAACCGAAGTGTAAAGTTAAATTTACACATCGGTTTTAAGCAAAACCGATGTAGAAAGTTAAATATACACATCGGTTATTGAGAACCGATGTGTAAAATCTCTTTTTTTTTAATCTGTTATTTACATTTCAATCATTCCTTTCCCATGTTTCACTAATGCAGATCAATAAACAAACCAGCAGTACCCTGATCAAACAAGAAACAACAACAGAACACCAAACCAGTTTTGACACAATCATTCAAAAGCAAAACATACTTCATTCAATTTTTCTTAGTGACAATCAGCTCTTACACATATGGTTAAAAATACCGACATTTCATCAAATGACTAGTGAGCACGTGACCAAAACAGAGGGCATCGGGCCTAATTAATTTCGAATGAATGAAAACAACACTTTATCAAGGCTACATCAAAACACGAGAGAAGAAGAATTGAACCAGACACGAGCACTAATACATATCATCGATCAAAGGTACACTATAGCTAGTATATGATAAGTTTTTAAACTAACCACATATATACAAACTATGGGTGGTACACTTCAAGAAAGAAAGTTGCCCAACGCCTCTTTATGATGTTGATGTCGAATGAGACAATGGAGTTGGATTGTTGAATATCCGCAAGTTTAATTGGACAAAAGATTATATCTTTTAAGTAATAAACTAACATAAAACATAGAATCTATACTATTACTTCTAATTGTGTCAATTAACATTTACCTCACTCCATCTTTCTTGATCCCCGAGGAGATAATTTCCAACATCCACCGCATCACATAGTAGCCACATTCTCATGACCCACGTTGTATACATGACTACGTACAAATGAAACCCAATTAGAATATGAGGAATTAAATAAAATAGAAATCAATTATTGTACCCACTGCATTTGATGCATTTGAACTAATAAATATCTTACGTTGGAATAATCCATCCGATAGCCCGAGCACGCCTTTCACCACGCAACATGTGGGATGCATTAATAGACCTATCATGACAAAAACATTAATTAAAGTATATATAATAGATTTCAGATAATTAAAACAACTGCATTCCTGATTATAAAGTATTTTAACGCTTACGTTTCGATGATCGTCTTCGATTCATTCGCGGCTTATTTCCCAATGAGCGTGAAGAAGAAGCCCACAACGTTCATTCTTGGGTACAAGAGCAACAGTTGCCAATATGCATGTATTTGCGAAACTGTTAGTGACTAAGTCATATATAGTTATACTTAAATAACCGGTACTTACTTATTGAGATAAGGCGCAAGATAGAATTGATGATCGTCTCGGGCAAGTATATCACGTATGGTAGTGACCGGGTCTTCCGATGCTACGAGAACATCACCCTGAATGAACATGGGGTCAATGAACCCATAGGCGGGAGGTTACCCCGATCGACTAACATACGATGCAGATACCTAATATATTGGAAAAACATGTTAATTATCATTGTATTTAAAAATTAATTACGTACTTAACTTATAAATAAAATGTACTTACGTGCACCAAAACGATATGTGTGCAGAACTGGCCATTTCTTTATTGAGTGCCATCTCCATAAGTTCTTTCTTTGGTATATACAGTTCCACCAGGGCTGGCATCATGTTCCAACGTTACCAAGGCTGCATCATCCTCCATGGTGACAACCTGTATAGCAGTAACTTTGAAAACATCACCATGGCCAGGTGCCCCTTTGTCGATCCCCTAAACAACATAGATATATATTAGTAATCACGGATAATTAAGTTATTTAATTCGTTATTAACCAAATGGTCAAATGAATATCTTGTGACAGAGCGCAGACATCTCTGGTCTTCCTAGATCCGACCTTTTAGGCACAATATCATTTCCAACATCCTATAACAAATACAAATAAAGCATTATCTTTAAACAATAATAAATATATTTCAACTATGAATATAGAAAAACACAACTAACCGAATACCTCGGATGCAACAAGAAAGCACCTCTTCTTGGCGGAGGATGAAGTTATCGGGGCTTGACCCACTGTTTGAACCTCCTCGGTGGGCACGGGGACTCGAGCATCAAGATCTCGAATAATCTCAACAGACACCCTCAAATGATCATCCTGGAATAACCGATGGTGTATGATATTACCTAACTTATTATATGCCCTACCCAATGCCACTTAAGCGGCGATGATGATGATGATCATCAACATACAGCTCACACCTATCGGGTCGTCATCATCATCATCATCATCATCATCATCAGCCGAAGAAGCATCACCATCATCATCATTTTCGGGATGATGAGGAGGATCACATGAGCCCTTAGTGCTCACATGGACAGAGGGTGTGGAGGTTCAGGCCGACTGTCATCCTCTGGGACAAAGAAGTAAATATTGCCATCTCTGCCGGCAAACGCTTCAGCCATCTCTCGTCGAAGCTCAGTGCAATCTCCTGTTTTAGTTGTGCTCTATCTGCAACCGAATCCCTGTGGCATTGGTGTGAAGATGAACCATGATATTGGCGTATGCCGACTCCCCATCCAACACCAATGACACGGCCGGGTGGTGGTTCATGATGGCATGGTGAGATAAGATATCATTGCGTCCTCTAGGAACAAAGGTTCCTTGGGTTAGCTGATCATCCAAGGCATCCTATCACATAAAAATATCAGGTCACATTACAATTCGGTAACAATCTTAAAATGACAATTACAACAAACTATACTTACAATCCTCTCACTACTTGGTCGGGCCTCCTCGGATGTATATTGTCCCGTTTTTTCTTTGTCGGCCCCTCTTCCATGAACGATGGCGTGGGGGTGGAGGTGGATCAACAACCTCTGGAAGATTTTCAGCATTAGGATCCCACCCTTTGAGATGCTTCTCCCGACGACGTGCTTTCTTTTCCTCTTCAACCATTTTCTTAACAAGCTTTTTATATCCCCCACGAGACATGACATGGGGGTAGACATTCTTGCTTTGGTTTTCTCCCCCCCTTTTTCCTCTTCTCCTGTTATAAATAAAAGACAATTAAATTACATAAGTAAATGAAATTAATGCAATTACATAAATTTAGAGACAAATCAAATAAGTTAACCTGAAAGCTGGGATCACGTCGGCTCTGAACAAAGCGATCCCACGTCGCCTTGTCAAGAAACGGATACACCTCAAGTGGGTTCTTTTTACTTTTTGGACTGAATATATAGTATCTGCCCAGGTCGGCCTTAAAACCCCTCCAACGCTCTCCAGCATACTTCAGCAAACGCTTCTTCATAGCGTATGTATCCGGTATGTCAAATGTCAACTACATTAAGACCAAAAGAATTAACGAATTACTGTATGATATTATTAAGATAAAAATAAAGTAGATACAGACAAACACAGGACGTAGAAGTATACACTAGTGCACAAAGGGGATTCCACATCGGTTATTTTTGGCTTTCCACATCGGTTTTGAAACTGATGTGGAAACGACCGATGTGGTTTATTGCCACTTTACACATCGGTTTTAAAACCGATGTGTAAAGTATATTTTAAACATCGGTTTATTACTAACCGATGTGTAAAATTAATTTAGCAATTGATAAGCAGTTGTAAATTTAACTTTCTACATCGGTTTTTCATAAAACCGATGTGTAAAATTGACCTTCCACATCGGTTTTCTAAAGAACCGATGTGTAAAGTTAAATTTACACATCGGTTTTATGTAAAACCGATGTAGAAAGTTAAATATACACATCGGTTACTGAGAACCGATGTGTAAAATCTCTTTTTTTTTTTAATCTGTTATTTACATTTCAATCATTCCTGTTTCACTAATGCAGATCAATAAACAAACCAGCAGTACCCTGATCAAACAAGAAACAACAACAGAACACCAAACCAGTTTTGACACAATCATTCAAAAGCAAAACATACTTCATTCAATTTTCTTATGAATGAAAACAACACTTTATCAAAGCTACATCAAAACACGAGAGAAGAAAAATTGAACCAGACCTGAGCACTAATACATATCATCAGTCAAAGGTACGTACACTATAGCTAGTATATGATAAGTTTTTAAACTAACTACATATATACAAACTATGGGTGGTACACTTCAAGAAAGAAAGTTGCCCAACGCCTCTTTATGATGTTGATGTCAGAACCAGACAATGGAGATGGATTGTTGAATATCTGCAAGTTTAATTGGACAAAAGATTATTACTTTTAAGTAATAAACTAACATAAAACATATAACGAATCTATACTATTACTTCTAATTGTGTCAATTAACATTTACCTCACTCCATCTTTCAAGTGATCCCGGAGGAGATAATTTCCAACATCCACTGCATCACATAGTAGCCACATTCCCATGACCCACGTTGTATACGTGACTACGTACAAATGAAACCCAATTAGAATATGAGGAATTAAATAAAATAGAAATCAATTATTGTACCCACTGCATTTGATGCATTTGAACTAATAAATATCTTACGCTGGGAATAATCCATCTGATAGCCCGAGTACGCCTTTCACCACGCTGCATGTGGGATGCATTAATAGACCTATCATGACAAAAACATTAATTAAAGTATATATAATAGATTTCAGATAATTAAAACAACTGCATTACTGATTATAAAGTATTTTAACGCTTACGTTTCGATGATCGTCTTCAGTTCATTCGTCGGCTTATGTCCCAATGAGCAGAAGAAGACCACGACGTTCATTCTTGGGTACAAGAGCAACAGTTGCCAATGCTTGCTGTATTTGCGGAACAATTAGTGACTGTAAGTCATATATAGTTATACTTAAATTAATAACCGGTACTTACTTATTGAGATAAGGCGCAAGATAGAATTGATGATCGTCTCGGGCAAGTATATCACGTATGGTAGTGACCGGGTCTTCCGATGCTACGAGAACATCACCCTGAATGAACATGGGGTCAATGAACCCATAAAGGGCGAGGTTACCCTGATCGACTAACATACGATGCAGATACCTAATATATTGGAAAAACATGTTAATTATCATTGTATTTAAAAATTAATTACGTACTTAACTTATAAATAAAATGTACTTACGTGCACCAAAACGATATGTGTGCAGAACTGGCCATTTCTTTATTGAGTGCCATCTCCATAAGTTCTTTCTTTGGTATATACAGATTCACCAGGGTGGCATCATGTTCCAACGTTACCAATGCTGCATCATCCTCCATGGTGACAACCTCGTATAGCAAGATCTTTGAAAACATCACCATGGCCAGGTGCCCCTTTGTCGATCCCCTAAACAACATAGATATATATTAGTAATCACGGATAATTAAGTTATTTAATTCGTTATGAACTAAATGGTCAAATGAATACCTTGACAGAGCAGACATCTCTGGTCTTCCTAGATCCGACCTTTTAGGCACAATATCATTTCCAACATCCTATAACAAATACAAATAAAGCATTATCTTTAAACAATAATAAATATATTTCAACTATGAATATAGAAAAACACAACTAACCGAATACCTCGGATGCAACAAGAAAGCCTGACCAGTCTTCTTGGCCGGAGGATGAAGTTACCGGGGGCCGACCCACTGTTTGAACCTCCTCGGTGGGCACGGGGACTCGAGCATCGACATCTCGAATAATCTCAACAGACACCCTCAGATGATCGTCCGGTAATAACCGATGGTGTATGGTATTACCTAACTTATTATATGCCCCACCCAATGCCACTAAGCGGCGATGATGATGATGATCATCAACATACAGCTCACACCTATCAGGGTCGTCATCATCATCATCATCATCATCATCATCATCACACATCAAGCAAACATCATCATCATCATTTTCGGGATGATGAGGAGGATCACATGAGCCCTTAGTGCTCACATGGACAGAGGGTTGGACAGAGGGTTGGACACCATTTGTCATCTCTTTGGGACAAAGAAGTAAATATTGCCATCTCTTTGGGCAAACCGCTCGTTCATCTCCCCGTCGAAGCTCACCTGCAATCTCCTGTTTTAGTTGTGCTCTATCTCATCGCAATCGAATCCTGTGGGAGGAATGTGAAGATGAACCATGGTATTGGCGAATGCCGACTCCCCATCCAACACCAATGACACGGCCCGGGTGGTCTGGTTTACCGATGGCAGTAGATAAGATATCATTGCGTCCTCTAGGAACAAAGGTTCCTTGGGTTAGCTGATCATCCAAGGCATCCTATCACATAAAAATATCAGGTCACATTACAATTCGGTAACAATCTTAAAATGACAATTACAACAAACTATACTTACAATCCTCTCGGCTACTTGGCGGGCCTCCTCGGATGTATATCGTCCCGTTTTTCTTTGTCGGCCCCTCTTCCATGAACGATGGCGTGGGGGTGGAGGTGGATCAACAACCTCCGGAAGATTTTCAGCATTAGGATCCGCCTTGAGATGCTTTGCCTCACGACGTGCTTTCTTTTCCTCTTCAACCATTTTCTTAACAAGCTTTTTATATCCCCCACGAGACATGACATGGGGGTAGACATTCTTGCTTTGGTTTTCCTGCCCCTTTTTCCTCTTCTCCTGTTATAAATAAAAGACAATTAAATTACATAAGTAAATGAAATTAATGCAATTACATAAATTTAGAGACAAATCAAATAAGTTAACCTGAAAGCTGGGATCACGTCGGCTCTGAACAAAGCGATCCCACGTCGCCTTCTCAAGAAACGGATACACCTCAAGTGGGTTCTTTTTACTTTTTGGACCGAATATATAGTATCTGCCCAGGTCGGCCTTAAAACCCCTCCAACGCTCTCCAAAGATACTTCAAAGAAACGCTTCTTCATAGCGTATGTATCCGGTATGTCAAATGTCAACTACATTAAGACCAAAAGAATCATCGAATTACTGTATGATATTATTAAGATAAAAATAAAGTAGATACAGACAAACACAGGACGTAGAAGTATAGATACCAGAATACTCTCCCATATCTGCTCCTTCACGTCCGCCGGTACATCTCTCCACCTATCAATGAGTATACTAGGCCTGTTCCTAGCAAGGGTCGCCACAAAACCGGTAAACTGATCTTCCATTGGCCCAATAGGTTTGAGGTTATCATCAAAATCTACTCTTATCCTCTGATTTGACCCACGGTTGGCAGTCAAATGCCTCATCCGTGTGGCAGGTCTAGCCTTTCTACGTTTTGTCGGTGTCTGTGACCCGATTAATGAATGAGGTGTATCCTCATGATCAGCCATGTATACCTGTTTAAACACAAAAAAAAAAAAAACTTGTTAGTATGTCAGGATAAATATCAAACATAACTTATAAATATCGATCAACGTACATAAACATAACTTATAAATATCAACGTAAACACATAATATGCCAAACTTGATGGTAATATCAAACTAAACTTACTTTGTGGTCAATTAGTAAAGTTCTCCCATAACCCTTCTTGGTGATCATTACGAGTAGCATGTACATCATCCACTTCATTTTCCTCATTGAAATTAGGCACTCGTGTTGAGAAAGAAGGAGTATCAGAAATATCAAGAGTTGAATCGTGATTTCCCTCACTACCGTTATACATGTTTTTTCCCTGGAGAACCACTGACCACCTTTTGTTAGAAGGATCACGGATATAAAACACTTGTTTTGCTTGGGATGCCATGATGAAAGGTTCCTCTTTATTACCTACCTTACTAAGGTCCACCAATTTGAATCCTAACTCATCGGTTTGCACACCATTGTTACTGTCGACCCACTGACATTTAAAAACAGGTACTCTAAACTTCGTGTAATCAACCTCCCATATCTCTTCAATGATTCCAAAGTATGAAACTGATGCCATAACAGGGTTTTTATCTTTCGAACTAGAGAAATGCATGGACTCAGCGACGACCATAACCCCACTGTTTTGCATAGTACTTTTGTCATCCTGGGACTTTGTATAGAAGGAAAACTTATTGATATCGTACCCACTCCAGCATATGACATCAAAGTTAGGCCCATGTGCTAGCCATTTTAATGTAGCAGAAGCAGTACCATCCTTTGCAATTTTTTCTTTAAACCAGTTCAAGAAAGTCTTGTTATGCTTGTTCAAACACCATTTTTCATTCATTCTAGGGTAAGTTTCATTGATAATGCTTTTATGCTCACATAAGTATGGTTCAACCTCATCAGTGTTATTCAATATATACAAATGTGCTTGAAGCACTTCCTCCCGATCCATGCTCTTAACAGTGATACCTCGTGTACCCTTACCATCATATCTTCCTTCGTGATCGAGACTTGGAAGCCCTACAGTTCCGCTTCGACATGTAGTCTGTACAAAACTCAATAGCTTCTTTCGCAACATACCTTTCAACAATAGATGCTTCGGGACGGTGTGGATTTTTCATATATCCTTTCAGGATCTTCATGTATCGCTCAACCGGGTACATCCACCTTAAATAAACGGAACCTCACAATCTAATCTCCGTCACTAGATGAACAATCAAATGAACCATGATGTCAAAAAATGAAGGTGGAAAATACATCTCCAATTGGCACAATACAATGGCTGCCTCATTTTCCAACTCATCCAAATTTTTAGTGTCAATGACCTTGCTACATATAGCATTGAAGAATAAGCATAACCTAGTAATGGCATGTCTGACTTTTTTAGGCAATATGTCACGAATGGCCACCGGTAGTAGTTGTTGCATCAAGACATGACAATCATGAGACTTTAAGCCAACTAATTTGAGATCTGTCATTGAGACAAGTCTTCAGATATTTGAAGAGTAACCCCTGTGGCACTTTGACTCCCCGTAGACATTCACGTAAACTTCTTTTCTCTTTTTTTGATAAAGTATGACATCTTTGGGGCAAATAAGTCTTCTTATCCCCCACTTTAAGTGGAGCTAACTGCTCTCGTATACCCATCGCAACTAGATCCAGACGAGCATTCACACCATCCTTTGTCTTGCCTTGAATGTTGAGAAGCGTTCCGATTAAACTGTCACACACATTTTTCTCTACATGCATCACATCAATACAATGTCTTACATCAAGCTTGCACCAAGATGGAAGATCAAAGAAGATCGACCTCTTCTTCCATATTTTCTTCTCTCGTAGCCTCTTCTTCGGGTCTTCCCATAGATAACATTAGTGTTGTTCACCCTTTCATAAACTTGCTCTCCAGTCAAGGCCACCGGAGCAATTTCATTCTCCGGAAGTCCATTGAAAGCTTTCCTCAATCTACGATAAGGATGATTACGTCGGAGAAATCTCCGATGCCCAAGGTAGACCGTCTTCCTTCCATGTTGCAGTTGATGGTAACATGTGCCTTCTTCACATATTGGACATGCTTTATGCCCCTTAACACTATACCCACACAGGTTCCCGTATCTTTGGAAAGTCATTGATGGTGCAAAATAACATGGCACGTAATCTGAATGTCTCACGGCAATACCCGTCGATCACATCAACGCCTTCATCCCACATCATTCTCAAGTCTTCAATCAAGGGACTCGAGATAAACATCAATATCATTTCCTGGCTGTTTAGGACCGAAATCATCATACTTAACATAATGTATTTGCGCTTCATGCACAACCAAGGAGACAGGTTGTAAATTACAAGGAGAACAGGCCATGAACTATGAATACTACTTAAGTTTCCATATGGATTCATTCCATCGGTAGCAAGTCCAAGCCTCGAGGTTTTCGGGCTCATTGCCGAAATCCGGAAACAAACTATCAATTCTCTTCCATTGCAAAGAATCGGCCGGATGGCGAAGTCTGTCCATCACACTTCCTCTCATCTGCATGCCATCTAATGTTCTTTGCGTCATTTACATTAGCAAACAATCGCTTGAACCGCGGAATCACGGGAAGATACCATAACACCTTTCGGGGAGGACCTTTGGTGACCACATCACAACTAGAATCACCATCCTTCACTTTGTAGCGTGATACCCCACACCTGGGGCACTCGTGCATCTCTTCAAACTCTTTCCTGTACAATATGCAATCATTGGGGCAAGCGTGTATTTTCTTATACTCCATACCCATCGGACACAATATCTTCTTCGCCTCATAGTTTCGAGATGGCAATGTGTTGCCTTCTGGAAGCATTTCTTTCAACAACTCAAGCAATTCGGTAAGGCTTTTATCGCTCCACCCATTTCTCGCCTTCACATTGAACAATCTTAACACCGCTGACAACCGTGTGAAATTAGTGCACCCCGGATACAAAGCCACTTGCGCATCACTGCACAAAGTATCATACACATGTGCACGCCGAAAAGACTCTTGCCCAACATCACGGATCATGTCCTCTAGTCCATCGTCCATTTCCACGTCATCAACTTCCTCTCTATCCGACACCCTCGGCCTGTCTAACGATTCACCATGGCATATCCATGTTGTATAACTCTTGCAAATCCCCTCACAAATAAGATGATCACGTATCTCCTCAGCTTCTAGTCGTCTCTCATTCAAACAGTTAACACAAGGACAATAAAACCTTCCGTTACCACTATCAGGAGCATTTGTTTTTGCAAACTGTAGAAAATCTTCCACTCCATTCTCATACTCATCACTTGTCCGTCTAGCATTCATCCAACCGCGATCCATGACTAAACCAATACCTTCGTACTTAGTCCAACATATTCATCAACCACTTCTTATGACAGGGTATGGCCCTATCCCATTCGAGAAGAAACTTTTCCAACATTCGGTTAACAGTTAGTCCTTAACTCTCATGCTCATACTGACAAAATTTGGCAAGCATTTCCCCGCGGTCTCCGACGTACACTACTTGAACGCGATGACATCCACCACGATAAAGTATGCACCCGGAGAACGAAAGGAAATGTATCAATCCGAACTTTCATCAAGTATATAACATTAGAACCAATGAATAACTATTTTAACTGAATTAAGAAAAAGTTTTTTCCCAAACTGTCCAACTTTGGACAATTCAAGATCCAACACAATGAGCGGTACATTAAGCACGTACACGTACGCTCATTAGTATTGCATCTCAAAAGGGAAACAAAGGCTTTACTATTTATGTAGCTTGCATGAAGATGGGGCTTGAAAAGTGAAGAAAATTAGCCAAACAGAGCCCTTCACGGCCTAGCCTTGAAAGCCATCACGGCCGTGATCGAGTATAGCTTAAAAGAAAGAATGGAAAAGTCAGAACTGGTCACGGGCATCCCGTGATGGCCATCACGGTCGTGACATGTCAGCTGTACCAGACCCTCACAGGCATAACTGATCACGGCCAGGCCGTGATGGTGGTCACGGCCGTGACAGACCAACCAGTGAAGCAACCTCCAAGGCAGAACCTATCACGGCCTGGCCGTGATGGCCATCACGGCCGTGACATGCCAACTGAACCAGACCCTCACAGCAGAAAAGATAACGGCCCAGCCGTTATGGTGGTCACGCCGTGATGCACCAACCAGTGAAGCATCCTCCAAGGCAGAACCTATCACGGCCTGGCCGTGATGGCCATCACGGCCGTGACATGCCAACTGAACCAGACCCTCACAGGCAGAACTGATCACGGCCTTGCCGTGATGGTGGTCACGGCCGTGACAGAACAACCAGTGAAGCAACCTCCAGTCGAGAATCCGTCACGGCCTAGCCGTGACAAAAAGACGGCCGTGACGGGTGATACCACCACTGGAAAAATCCAGTCTTGGAGCAAAGAACAACACATGCAAGTATATTATCCAACCATTTCGAGTCAAAGTTCATAACTTTTCTAAAGAAGAAACAAATATATACCTGAGGGACGAGCAAAAATGGCGCTCTTCACGCAAACGAGGGTAGCTCGCGGATGATCGTTCTCAGTGGTTCTCTTACGAAGCAGAAAATGAAGGCTCGCAGATCATGGTGGTCTTCTTTGTCTACGATTGAAAAGGGAAAAAGGACGTGAAGAAGGGAGCGAGAGAGAGAAAGAGAAAGAAAGAGAGAGAATGAGAAGAAGGAAATGCAGAGAGAGAGAATGAGAAGAAGGAAATGCAGAGAGAGAATGAGAATGAGAGAGAGAGACGCATACCTGAGGGTAGCTCGCGGATGTGAGTGCAGTGAGAGAGATGGAAAAGCAGTGACAACGCGCGTTAGCAGAGGGAGGGAGTGTTGTGTTTTAGGGTACGTTCAGAAACTGAGAATGAGGGCGCAAAACACACGGAGGGAAATAGAAAAATTGGGACTATTACACATCGGTTATGAGGAAAACCGATGTGTTAAACATATTATACACATCGGTTATGCAAAAACCGATGTGTAAACATGAAACATTTAAATTCTGATTTTTTCTTTTAAATTTTATACATCGGTTAATAAAAACCGATGTGTAAAAGTGTAACCTAAATTTCTATTTTTTTTCTTTATAATTTTATACATCGGTTATTTAAAAACCGATGTGGTTACTCACCATTTTACACATCGGTTCAAAAAGAACCGATGTTGAATGTTAAAAATTCCGAGTTTTAAATTTTTTTATTTTAATTTTACACATCGGTTATATATAACCGATGTGGAAAAGTTTTACACATCGGTTATTCTCTAAACCGATGTGTAATACTTTCCTTTGAATTTCAAAAATGCCACCGCCTCGTTTTACACATCGGTTTATACTAAACCGATGTGTAAACTCCGATGTAGAATCCCTTTTTTGCACTAGTGATAGATACCGGAATACTCTCCCATATCTGCTCCTTCACGTCCGCCGGTACATCTCTCCACCTATCAATGAGTATACTAGGCCTGTTCCTAGCAAGGGTCGCCACAAAACTGGTAAACTGATCTTCCATTGGCCCAATATGTTTGAGGTTATCATCAAAATCTACTCTTATCCTTTGATTTGACCCACGGTTGGCAGTCAAATGCCTCATCCGTGTGGCACCTCTACCCTTTCTACCGGTAGACGGGGTCTCTGACCTGCTGCATGAAGGAGGTATATCCCCATGATCAGCCATGTATACCTGTTTAAACACAACAAAAAAAAACTTGTTAGTATGTCAGGATAAATATCAAACATAACTTATAAATATCGATCAACGTACATAAACATAACTTATAAATATCAACGTAAACATATAATATGCCAAACTTGATGGTAATATCAAACTAAACTTACTTTGTGGTCAATTAGTAAAGTTCTCCCATAACCCTTCTTGGTGATCATTACGAGTAGCATGTACATCATCCACTTCATTTTCCTCATTGAAATTAGGCACTCGTGTTGAGAAAGAAGGAGTATCAAAAATATCAAGAGTTGAATCGTGATTTCCCTCACTACCGTTATACATGTTTTTTCCCTGGAGAACCACTGACCACCTTTTGTTAGAAGGATCACGGATATAAAACACTTGTTTTGCTTGGGATGCCATGATGAAAGGTTCCTCTTTATTACCTACCTTACTAAGGTTCACCAATTTGAATCCTAACTCATCGGTTTGCACACCATTTTTACTGTGGACCCACTGACATTTAAAAACAGTACTCTAAACTTCGTGTAATCAACCTCCCATATCTCTTCAATGATTCCAAAGTATGAAACTGATGCCATAACAGGGTTTTTATCTTTCGAACTAGAGAAATGCATGGACTCAGCGACGACCATAACCCCACTGTTTTGCATAGTACTTTTGTCATCATGGGACATTGTATAGAAGGAAAAATTATTGATAACGTACACACTCCAGCATATGACATCAAATTTAGTCCCCTGTTCTAGCCATTTTAATTTATCAGAAGCAGTACCATCCTTTGCAATTTTTTTCTTTAAACCAGTTCAAGAAAGTCTTGTTATGCTTGTTCAAACACCATTTTTCATTCATTCTAGGGTAAGTTTCATTGATGATGCTTTTATGCTCACATAAGTATGGTTCAACCTCATCAGTGTTATTCAATATATACAAATGTGCTTGAAGCACTTCCTCCCGATCCATGCTCTTAACAGTGATACCTCGTGTACCCTTACCATCATATCTTCCTTCGTGACGAGACTTGGAAGCCCTACAGTTCCGCTTCCGACATGTAGTCTGTACAAAACTCAATAGCTTCTTCTGCAACATACCTTTCAACAATAGATGCTTCGGGATGGTGTGGATTTTTCATATATCCTTTCAGGATCTTCATGTATCGCTCAACCGGGTACATCCACCTTAAATAAACGGGACCGCACAATCTAATCTCCCTCACTAGATGAACAATCAAATGAACCATGATGTCAAAAAATGAAGGTGGAAAATACATCTCCAATTGGCACAATACAATGGCTGCCTCATTTTCCAACTCATCCAAATTTTTAGTGTCAATGACCTTGCTACATATAGCATTGAAGAATAAGCATAACCTAGTAATGGCATGTCTGACTTTTTTAGGCAATATGTCACGAATGGCCATCGGTAGTAGTTGTTGCATCAAGACATGACAATCATGAGACTTTAAGCCAACTAATTTGAGATCTTTCATTGAGACAAGTCTTCTGATATTTGAAGAGTAACCCTGTGGCACTTTGACTCCCCGTAGACATTCCACGTAAACTTCTTTTCTCTTTTTTTGATAAAGTATGACATGCTGGGGGCAAATAAGTCTTCTTATCCCCCACTTTAAGTGGAGCTAACTGCTCTCGTATACCCATCACAACTAGATCCAGACGAGCATTCACACCATCCTTTGTCTTGCCTTGAATGTTGAGAAGCGTTCCGATTAAACTGTCACACACATTTTTCTCTACATGCATCACATCAATACAATGTCTTACATCAAGCTTGCACCAAGTATGGAAGATCAAAGAAGATCGACCTCTTCTTCCATATTTTCTTCTCTCGTAGCCTTCTTCTGGGTCTTCCCATAGATAACATTAGTGTTGTTCACCCTTTCATAAACTTGCTCTCCAGTCAAGGCCACCGGAGCAATTTCATTCTCCGGAAGTCCATTGAAAGCTTTCCTCAATCTACGATAAGGATGATTACGTCGAAGAAATCTCCGATGCCCAAGGTAAACCGTCTTCCTTCCATGTTGCAGTTGATGGTAACATGTGCCTTCTTCACATATTGGACATGCTTTATGCCCCTTAACACTATACCCACACAGGTTCCCGTAAGCTGGAAAGTCATTGATGGTGCAAAATAACATGGCACGCAATCTGAATGTCTCACGGCAATACCCGTCGATCACATCAACGCCTTCATCCCACATCATTCTCAAGTCTTCAATCAAGGGACTCAGATAAACATCAATATCATTTCCTGGCTGTTTAGGACCCGAAATCATCATACTTAACATCATGTATTTGCGCTTCATGCACAACCAAGGAGACAAGTTGCAAATTACAAGGAGAACAGGCCATGAACTATGAATACTACTTAAGTTTCCATATGGATTCATTCCATCGGTAGCAAGTCCAAGCCTGAGGTTTCTGGGCTCATTGCCGAAATCCGGAAACAAACTATCAATTCTCTTCCATTGCAAAGAATCGGCCGGATGGCGAAGCTGTCCATCACACTTCCTCTCATCTGCATGCCATCTAATGTTCTTTGCGTCATTTACATTAGCAAACAATCGCTTGAACCGCGGAATCACGGGAAGATACCATAACACCTTCGCAGGAGGACCTTTGGTGACCACATCACAACTAGAATCGCCATCCTTCACTTTGTAGCGTGATACCCCACACCTGGGGCACTCGTGCATCTCTTCAAACTCTTTCCTGTACAATATGCAATCATTGGGGCAAGCGTGTATTTTCTTATACTCCATACCCATCGGACACAATATATTCTTCGCCTCATAGTTTCGAGATGGCAATGTGTTGCCTTCTGGAAGCATTTCTTTCAACAACTCAAGCAATTCGGTAAAGCTTTTATCGCTCCACCCATTTCTCGCCTTCACATTGAACAATCTTAACACCGCTGACAACCGTGTGAAATTAGTGCACCCCGGATACAAAGCCACTTGCGCATCACTGCACAAAGTATCATACACATGTGCACGCCGAAAAGACTCTTGCCTAACATCACGGATCATGTCCTCTAGTCCATCATCCATTTCCACGTCATCAACTTCCTCTCTATCCGACACCCTCGGCCTGTCTAACGATTCACCATGGCATATCCATGTTGTATAACTCTTGCAAATCCCCTCACAAATAAGATGATCACGTATCTCCTCAGCTTCTAATCGTCTCTCATTCAAACAGTTAACACAAGGACAATAAAACCTTCCGTTACCACTATCAGGAGCATTTGTTTTTGCAAACTGTAGAAAATCTTCCACTCCATTCTCATACTCATCACTTGTCCGTCTAGCATTCATCCAACCGCGATCCATGACTAAACCAATACCTTCGTACTTGGTCCAACATATTCATCAACCACTTCTTATGACAGGGTATGGCCCTATCCCATTCGAGAAGAAACTTTTTCAACATTCGGTTAACAATTAGTCCTTAACTCTCATGCTCATACTCGACAAAATTTCGGAAGCATTTCCCCGCGGTCTCCGACGTACACTACTTGAACGCGATGACATCCACCACGATAAAGTATGCACCCGGAGAACGAAAGGAAATGTATCAATCCGAACTTTCATCAAGTATATAACATTAGAATCAATGAATAACTATTATAACTGAATTAAGAAAAAGTTTTTTCCCAAACTGTCCAACTTTGGACAATTCAAGATCCAACACAATGAGCGGTACATTAAGCACGTACACGTACACGTACGCTCATTAGTATTGCATCTCAAATGGGAAACTAAGGCTTTACTAAATAATTAACATTAAGAAAAATAATAAAACACTCCAATCCCCAAGTCCAATGCAAACAAAAACCAAACGATAAAAATGGAGAGGAGAAAGCTTACCGGGTGTGGGAAGAACACTCAGCCGAAAACCGTAATGAATAATTGATGAATATTCTGCTTAATATTCTGCTCGGACTGAGTGTACCTATACAAAAAGTCATATTTCATGAACTGACTTTTCCATTTCTAAAACATAAAATGCAGCTGGCTATTTAGCAATAATATGAAGAACGCACAAAGACGAGTAGATGAATCACTTAACGAATACTTAACAAAACGCTAACAAAAAAGTATACGAAGACCCAATTACAAATTTTCTAAATATTCAAGGACGCAATTACAAATTTTAAAATATAAGAATCTATATGAGAATTCGCGTACAGTTCCACCCCACAGCACACGTACGTTATATTCACTTGCACCAAAACAAAAGCATGGTACATGCAAGGAAGATTTTCTGACAAATGTTGAGCTTGCTTGATTGAGTTCATAAAAAATGCATACGTAATTCATTAATAGTTGTTGATATGAGTCAGGATAGTTCATAAAAAAGTAGTGAAGAAACATAAGCAGCGGGCGTGCATCATTATAAGAGCATGTGTATTTTGGCAACCCAGGAAATGGAAACATGTGGCAGGTGGTCCGGTTCTCTATTTGTTCTGTGACTCTAATTTTTAGCATGTTCCAACTTTTAACTCAATTACATATCCCAGCAAGTACTATGCAAATGCTAACCGAGAAGAGAAAATTAGCATTGAACCAAATGGATAAATCAAGCATACAACAACTATCAGGCAAGCATCCAAGGCTTCAGATATTTCCAAAGGAACAACCTCGATACACACCTCACCACTCAACTCCACATCCAAGTGGTAATACTACCATCTAACCAATCCTAGTACAAATTGACATCAATCAACAGCATTATAAGCAATAAAGTTACTTTTTATGATTCTACAGGAGCTAAAAAGTAAAATAATAGGCAAAAGAATAAGAATCCAAGCGCTTCAACAAGTCAAAGTTACTTGCACTTCCTTTTATTTTTCTGAAATTCTATAACCACAAAGAGAACATGGAATCCTCAAAAGCCACCAATGTCCATGATTCAGAGAAGGACTTTGACCCAAAGGTAACCCCTAAGGTGTTTAAACCAGTATTAATTGAATCACAATTACGGTCAAACATAAATAATCACACCCCAACAGAACCTGCAAACACGTTTTATAGCTCTAATCTCCTAATATCCAGCCAAATTTCAAAACAAACAAAAAAAATAAATTAAGTGGTTCTTTGAAATAATATTAATACCACTTTAGCTACAATCTCTCATTGTTTCCAGACTTCAATCTTGATTTCCCTCAGTGAAGAAATCCAATAATAACAGAGCCAAAAATCCCTAAAATGTTGGAGCAACCATAACCAACAAAAATGACAAATAAACCCTAAACACACCAAAAATGGTTTATCCTGACAATCAGAGAGAGACCCAGAAGTTGATACCAAAAAGAGACAACTAACCTTGCTTAAGGGAGGCTCTTCACCACTGTCTTCAACAATGGCGGGAGGCTCGGCTTCAAAAAAGAATGAACACCTGTTTTCTGGGGTGATAGCAGCGAAGAGGAGCTCTCTGTGAGGGGCAATGGAGGTGGGGAATGGGGTTTCAGGGAGGGACAGTGAGCCGCTCGTTAGCAGAGAAAGAATGGGATTGCTAGGGAGGCAGCGGTAGGGTTGGAGACAAGGGAGGAGATGACGGAGGAGATGAACGCGCGTTAGCAGAGGGAGGGAGTGTTTTCTGAAAAATGGGATAATGCGCGGAAGCGAAGGAGGGAAAAAGAAAAATTGGGACTATTACACATCGGCTATACGCAAAACCGATGTGTTAAACATCTTATACACATCGGTTATAGAGAAACCGATGTGTAAACATTAAACTTTTAAATTCTGATTTTTTTCTTTTAAATTTTATACATCGGTTAATAAAAACCGATGTGTAAAAGTAATATTTTATTTTCTTTTTTTTTCTTTATAATTTTCTACATCGGTTATTTAGAAACCGATGTGTAAAAGTAAGATTTTATTTTCTTTTTTTTTCTTTCTACATCGGTTATATAGAAACTGATGTGTAAAAGTAAGATTTTTTTTTTCTTTTTTTTTTCTTTATACTTTTCTACATCGGTTATTTAGAAACCGATGTGTAAAATTTATTTTTTTTTTCTTTTTTTTTTTCTTTATACTTTT
>JAUPTC010000595.1:0-42293 GCA_030762895.1 Sophora flavescens
AGGTTGGCTCAATGAAGAAACCAAGAGAGAAAACACTCTCACAATTGGAATCAATCCAAAATGAACTCAAAGTTATCATTCATCATGTAATAGGTGTGTACATATAGCATAGGAAGTAAAACCAAAGGTCATCATAAGATGACATAAACTCCTAATAACTAGACATAACTCTCCACTAAGTGGTTATTAAAAGAATATAACTATCCTACTTAAGAAAATAATAAAAGTGGTTCCATAACTTCTAAAGGAGTTACCTAGGCATGCAAGCCAAAGGTTGCTCTCCTTTGTAAGTTCCAAAACGTGCCAGCCACCATTCATAATGGGACTTGCTCATTCATCAAGCTTAGTGTAGCCCAATTAACATATAACTTATTTAAGGTCCAAGAATTCGTATTAAACTTGCAGCCCGTTTTTCACCATGATAGAAGCCGAATTTGGTCAAGAGGCCTGAGATATGATTTGTAGATAGTTCCCTAAGCTTTCCAACGCATCAAAGAATGCATCAATCGGAGATTCGTAGCTCAAGATCTGACCAAATCAAGCATATGGGTTCACCACAATGAAAATAAAATTTTCATCAAAAATATTAATTTGGCCTCAGATTGGACATCATCCTTGGTTTGCATCATTCCTCCCTCTTGAAAAGAATTCGACCTCGAATTTATTGCCTTAAGGAGTCTTCTTTATCCTCCGGGTTCAAACACAACTCTTTTGAATCCATGGGGCACCTCTCTTGGAATTGTTTCTTCAACTTCCTTCAAAATAGAGTCATCACCTCTAGGCAAAGAGTTTGCATTAGTAGTCAAACAAGCATCTTTACATATAAAGATATGTATAGGCTGCCTTGCCAACATTGCTCCCTTCACCTTATTTTCCTTTATAGGAAGACTCTCAATTCTTCTTTCAACCTTTGCCTCAATTTTTTCTTTTTATTTTCCCCTTCAAAAAATGCAGTCTCCACCTTTTTCTCAACATCGTTTTCATTCTGTTTGTTTTCCTCCATTCCCTTTTCTTCTACCTTTTTCTCATGGCTTTCTTTTTTTATTACTCCTCCTTCTTTGCTTTCCTCATTCACCGAACACTCTTCTTTTATTGTTTTCTCAATCATTCTTTTTCTCTCACTCTCTCCTTTCAAGTACATTTGATCTTCATACACTTGTTTTGGTGACAATGATCCAAGAGTAATTTTACGATTATTAAATACAAATGAGTACCTATTGTTGTAGACATCATATTTCGCTTCTCGTTCAGCTCTCCAAGGACGCCCAAGTACCAAGTGCCTTGTTTCTATAGGCACCACATCACATAACACCTCATCCTCATATCTCCCAATCCGAATGGCACTCGTACTTGTTTGTTCACCATCACGTCACCGAAATCACTAAACTCCGGGATGCTCCAAATGACATATGGTTGTGGATGCTCTAGAAGAGGAAGTCCCAACTTTTTCACCATGGTGGTACTAGCTAGGTTGATGTAACCCTTTCTATCAATGACCAAGCTACATATCTTGTCCTTCACATAGCATCTAGAATAGAACAGATCCTCCATTTTCTTGGCATCATTTTTCTTCATTAGTGACTCCATGAAGAACCCACTAAGAAAAATTCAAACTTACGAAAAAAATTGAAAAAACAAAATCATAAGTCACTCTAGGAAGGATGGCTCTTACGATACCAAATGATATGATCCTAACAAGGAACATATATATTTTCGGATCTATCCTTGAGTGACCAAGCAAAATTATAGAAGAAGATGAAATACAAAATTGGATAAGATGAGAAATGGGAGGTAGGCGCCACAAATCCAAGGGGATTTGATAAGCCAATGTGAGGTTCGCCACAAGAATCTTGGATTCTTGATAGGAACAAGGGTTGGCTCAATGAAGAACCCAAGAGAAAACACTCTCACAATTGGAATCAATCCAAAATGAACTCAAAGTTATCATTCATCATGTAATAGGTGTGTACATATAGCATAGGGAAGTAAAAACCAAAGGTCATCATAAGATGACATAAACTCCTAATAACTAGACATAACTCTCCACTAAGTGGTTATTAAAAGAATATAACTATCCTACTTAAGAAAATAATAAAAGTGGTTCCATAACTTCTAAAGGAGTTACCTAGGCATGCAAGCCAAAGGTTGCTCTCCTTTGTAAGTTCCAAAAACGTGCCAGCCACCATTCATAATGGGACTTGCTCATTCATCAAGCTTAGTGTAGCGCAATTAACATATAACTTATTTAAGGTCCAAGAATTCGTATTAAACTTGCAGCCCGTTTTTCACCATGATAGAAGCCGAATTTGGTCAAGAGGCCTGAGATATGATTTGTAGATAGTTCCCTAAGCTTTCCAACGCATCAAAGAATGCATCAATCGGAGATTCGTAGCTCAAGATCTGACCAAATCAAGCATACGGGTTCACCACAATGAAAATAAAATTTTCATCAAAAATATTAATTTGGCCTCAGATTGGACATCATCCTTGGTTTGCATCATTCCCTCCCTCTTGAAAAGAATTCGACCTCGAATTTATTGCCTTAAGGAGTCTTCTTTATCCTCCGGGTTCAAACACAACTCTTTTGAATCCATGGGGCACCTCTCTTGGAATTGTTTCTTCAACTTCCTTCAAAATAGAGTCATCACCTCTAGGCAAAGAGTTTGCATTAGTAGTCAAACAAGCATCTTTACATATAAAGATATGTATAGGCTGCCTTGCCAACATTGCTCCCTTCACCTTATTTTCCTTTATAGGAAGACTCTCAATTCTTCTTTCAACCTTTGCCTCAATTTTTTTCTTTTTATTTTCCCCTTCAAAAATGCAGTCTCCACCTTTTTCTCAACATCGTTTTCATTCTGTTTGTTTTCCTCCATTCCCTTTTCTTCTACCTTTTTCTCATGGCTTTCTTTTTTATTACTCCTCCTTCTTTGCTTTCCTCATTCACCGAACACTCTTCTTTTATTGTTTTCTCAATCATTCTTTTTCTCTCACTCTCTCCTTTCAAGTACATTTGATCTTCATACACTTGTTTTGGTGACAATGATCCAAGAGTAATTTTACGATTATTAAATACAAATGAGTACCTATTGTTGTAGACATCATATTTCGCTTCTCGTTCAGCTCTCCAAGGACGCCCAAGTACCAAGTGCCTTGTTTCTATAGGCACCACATCACATAACACCTCATCCTCATATCTCCCAATCCGGAATGGCACTCGTACTTGTTTGTTCACCATCACGTCACCGAAATCACTAAACTCCGGGATGCTCCAAATGACATATGGTTGTGGATGCTCTAGAAGAGGAAGTCCCAACTTTTTCACCATGGTGGTACTAGCTAGGTTGATGTAACCCTTTCTATCAATGACCAAGCTACATATCTTGTCCTTCACATAGCATCTAGAATAGAACAGATCCTCCATTTTCTTGGCATCATTTTTCTTCATTAGTGACTCCATGAAGAACCCACTAAGAAAAATTCAAACTTCCGAAAAAAATTGAAAAAACAAAATCATAAGTCACTCTAGGAAGGATGGCTCTGATGATCCAAATGATATGATCCTAACAAGGAACATATATATTTTCGGATCTATCCTTGAGTGACCAAGCAAAAATTATAGAAGAAGATGAAATACAAAATTGGATAAGATGAGAAATGGGAGGTAGGCGCCACAAATCCAAGGGGATTTGATAAGCCAATGTGAGGTTCGCCACAAGAATCTTGGATTCTTGATAGGAACAAGGGTTGGCTCAATGAAGAACCCAAGAGAGAAAACACTCTCACAATTGGAATCAATCCAAAATGAACTCAAAGTTATCATTCATCATGTAATAGGTGTGTACATATAGCATAGGAAGTAAAAACCAAAGGTCATCATAAGATGACATAAACTCCTAATAACTAGACATAACTCTCCACTAAGTGGTTATTAAAAGAATATAACTATCCTACTTAAGAAAATAATAAAAGTGGTTCCATAACTTCTAAAGGAGTTACCTAGGCATGCAAGCCAAAGGTTGCTCTCCTTTGTAAGTTCCAAAAACGTGCCAGCCACCATTCATAATGGGACTTGCTCATTCATCAAGCTTAGTGTAGCCCAATTAACATATAACTTATTTAAGGTCCAAGAATTCGTATTAAACTTGCAGCCCGTTTTTCACCATGATAGAAGCCGAATTTGGTCAAGAGGCCTGAGATATGATTTGTAGATAGTTCCCTAAGCTTTCCAACGCATCAAAGAATGCATCAATCGGAGATTCGTAGCTCAAGATCTGACCAAATCAAGCATACGGGTTCACCACAATGAAAATAAAATTTTCATCAAAAATATTAATTTGGCCTCAAATTGGACATCATCCTTGGTTTGCATCATTCCCTCCCTCTTGAAAAGAATTCGACCTCGAATTTATTGCCTTAAGGAGTCTTCTTTATCCTCCGGGTTCAAACACAACTCTTTTGAATCCATGGGGCACCTCTCTTGGAATTGTTTCTTCAACTTCCTTCAAAATAGAGTCATCACCTCTAGGCAAAGAGTTTGCATTAGTAGTCAAACAAGCATCTTTACATATAAAGATATGTATAGGCTGCCTTGCCAACATTGCTCCCTTCACCTTATTTTCCTTTATAGGAAGACTCTCAATTCTTCTTTCAACCTTTGCCTCAATTTTTTTCTTTTTATTTTCCCCTTCAAAAAATGCAGTCTCCACCTTTTTCTCAACATCGTTTTCATTCTGTTTGTTTTCCTCCATTCCCTTTTCTTCTACCTTTTTCTCATGGCTTTCTTTTTTTATTACTCCTCCTTCTTTGCTTTCCTCATTCACCGAACACTCTTCTTTTATTGTTTTCTCAATCATTCTTTTTCTCTCACTCTCTCCTTTCAAGTACATTTGATCTTCATACACTTGTTTTGGTGACAATGATCCAAGAGTAATTTTACGATTATTAAATACAAATGAGTACCTATTGTTGTAGACATCATATTTCGCTTCTCGTTCAGCTCTCCAAGGACGCCCAAGTACCAAGTGCCTTGTTTCTATAGGCACCACATCACATAACACCTCATCCTCATATCTCCCAATCCGGAATGGCACTCGTACTTGTTTGTTCACCATCACGTCACCGAAATCACTAAACTCCGGGATGCTCCAAATGACATATGGTTGTGGATGCTCTAGAAGAGGAAGTCCCAACTTTTTCACCATGGTGGTACTAGCTAGGTTGATGTAACCCTTTCTATCAATGACCAAGCTACATATCTTGTCCTTCACATAGCATCTAGAATAGAACAGATCCTCCATTTTCTTGGCATCATTTTTCTTCATTAGTGACTCCATGAAGAACCCACTAAGAAAAATTCAAACTTCCGAAAAAATTGAAAAAACAAAATCATAAGTCACTCTAAGGAAGGATGGCTCATGATGATCCAAAATGATATGATCCTAAAAAGGAACATATATATTTTCGGATCTATCCTTGAGTGACCAAGCAAAATTATAGAAGAAGATGAAATACAAAATTGGATAAGATGAGAAATGGGAGGTAGGCGCCACAAATCCAAGGGGATTTGATAAGCCAATGTGAGGTTCGCCACAAGAATCTTGGATTCTTGATAGGAACAAGGGTTGGCTCAATGAAGAACCCAAGAGAGAAAACACTCTCACAATTGGAATCAATCCAAAATGAACTCAAAGTTATCATTCATCATGTAATAGGTGTGTACATATAGCATAGGGAAGTAAAAACCAAAGGTCATCATAAGATGACATAAACTCCTAATAACTAGACATAACTCTCCACTAAGTGGTTATTAAAAGAATATAACTATCCTACTTAAGAAAATAATAATAGTGGTTCCATAACTTCTAAAGGAGTTACCTAGGCATGCAAGCCAAAGGTTGCTCTCCTTTGTAAGTTCAAAAACATGCCAGCCACCATTCATAATGGGACTTGCTCATTCATCAAGCTTAGTGTAGCCCAATTAACATATAACTTATTTAAGGTCCAAGAATTCGTATTAAACTTGCAGCCCGTTTTTCACCATGATAGAAGCCGAATTTGGTCAAGAGGCCTGAGATATGATTTGTAGATAATTCCCTAAGCTTTCCAACGCATCAAAGAATGCATCAATCGGAGATTCGTAGCTCAAGATCTGACCAAATCAAGCATACGGGTTCACCACAATGAAAATAAAATTTTCATCAAAAATATTAATTTGGCCTCAAATTGGACATCATCCTTGGTTTGCATCATTCCCTCCCTCTTGAAAAGAATTCGACCTCGAATTTATTGCCTTAAGGAGTCTT
The DNA here is from genome assembly GCA_030762895.1 of Sophora flavescens. Classification (NCBI taxonomy): domain Eukaryota; kingdom Viridiplantae; phylum Streptophyta; class Magnoliopsida; order Fabales; family Fabaceae; genus Sophora; species Sophora flavescens. The sequence continues at coordinate 6,306 of JAUPTC010000595.1, forward strand.
CTTTATCCTCCGGGTTCAAACACAACTCTTTTGAATCCATGGGGCACCTCTCTTGGAATTGTTTCTTCAACTTCCTTCAAAATAGAGTCATCACCTCTAGGCAAAGAGTTTGCATTAGTAGTCAAACAAGCATCTTTACATAGAAAGATATGTATAGGCTGCCTTGCCAACATTGCTCCCTTCACCTTATTTTCCTTTATAGGAAGACTCTCAATTCTTCTTTCAACCTTTGCCTCAATTTTTTTCTTTTTATTTTCCCCTTCAAAAAATGCAGTCTCCACCTTTTTCTCAACATCGTTTTCATTCTGTTTGTTTTCCTCCATTCCCTTTTCTTCTACCTTTTTCTCATGGCTTTCTTTTTTTATTACTCCTCCTTCTTTGCTTTCCTCATTCACCGAACACTCTTCTTTTATTGTTTTCTCAATCATTCTTTTTCTCTCACTCTCTCCTTTCAAGTACATTTGATCTTCATACACTTGTTTTGGTGACAATGATCCAAGAGTAATTTTACGATTATTAAATACAAATGAGTACCTATTGTTGTAGACATCATATTTTCGCTTCTCGTTCAGCTCTCCAAGGACGCCCAAGTACCAAGTGCCTTGTTTCTATAGGCACCACATCACATAACACCTCATCCTCATATCTCCCAATCCGGAATGGCACTCGTACTTGTTTGTTCACCATCACGTCACCGAAATCACTAAACTCCGGGATGCTCCAAATGACATATGGTTGTGGATGCTCTAGAAGAGGAAGTCCCAACTTTTTCACCATGGTGGTACTAGCTAGGTTGATGTAACCCTTTCTATCAATGACCAAGCTACATATCTTGTCCTTCACATAGCATCTAGAATAGAACAGATCCTCCATTTTCTTGGCATCATTTTTCTTCATTAGTGACTCCATGAAGAACCCACTAAGAAAAATTCAAACTTCCGAAAAAAATTGAAAAAACAAAATCATAAGTCACTCTAAGACGGATGGCTCTGATACCAAATGATATGATCCTAGAAAAGGAACATATATATTTTCGGATCTATCCTTGAGTGACCAAGCAAAATTATAGAAGAAGATGAAATACAAAATTGGATAAGATGGGAAATGGGAGGTAGGCGCCACAAATCCAAGGGGATTTGATAAGCCAATGTGAGGTTCGCCACAAGAATCTTGGATTCTTGATAAGAACAAGGGTTGGCTCAATGAAGAACCCAAGAGAGAAAACACTCTCACAATTGGAATCAATCCAAAATGAACTCAAAGTTATCATTCATCATGTAATAGGTGTGTACATATAGCATAGGGAAATAAAAACCAAAGGTCATCATAAGATGACATAAACTCCTAATAACTAGACATAACTCTCCACTAAGTGGTTATTAAAAAGAATATAACTATCCTACTTAAGAAAATAATAAAAGTGGTTCCATAACTTCTAAAGGAGTTACCTAGGCATGCAAGCCAAAGGTTGCTCTCCTTTGTAAGTTCCAAAAACGTGCCAGCCACCATTCATAATGGGACTTGCTCATTCATCAAGCTTAGTGTAGCCCAATTAACATATAACTTATTTAAGGTCCAAGAATTCGTATTAAACTTGCAGCCCGTTTTTCACCATGATAGAAGCCGAATTTGGTCAAGAGGCCTGAGATATGATTTGTAGATAATTCCCTAAGCTTTCCAACGCATCAAAGAATGCATCAATCGGAGATTCGTAGCTCAAGATCTGACCAAATCAAGCATACGGGTTCACCACAATGAAAATAAAATTTTCATCAAAAATATCAATTTGGCCTCAAATTGGACATCATCCTTGGTTTGCATCATTCCCTCCCTCTTGAAAAGAATTCGACCTCGAATTTATTGCCTTAAGGAGTCTTCTTTATCCTCCGGGTTCAAACACAACTCTTTTGAATCCATGGGGCACCTCTCTTGGAATTGTTTCTTCAACTTCCTTCAAAATAGAGTCATCACCTCTAGGCAAAGAGTTTGCATTAGTAGTCAAACAAGCATCTTTACATAGAAAGATATGTATAGGCTGCCTTGCCAACATTGCTCCCTTCACCTTATTTTCCTTTATAGGAAGACTCTCAATTCTTCTTTCAACCTTTGCCTCAATTTTTTTCTTTTTATTTTCCCCTTCAAAAAATGCAGTCTCCACCTTTTTCTCAACATCGTTTTCATTCTGTTTGTTTTCCTCCATTCCCTTTTCTTCTACCTTTTTCTCATGGCTTTCTTTTTTTATTACTCCTCCTTCTTTGCTTTCCTCATTCACCGAACACTCTTCTTTTATTGTTTTCTCAATCATTCTTTTTCTCTCACTCTCTCCTTTCAAGTACATTTGATCTTCATACACTTGTTTTGGTGACAATGATCCAAGAGTAATTTTACGATTATTAAATACAAATGAGTACCTATTGTTGTAGACATCATATTTCGCTTCTCGTTCAGCTCTCCAAGGACGCCCAAGTACCAAGTGCCTTGTTTCTATAGGCACCACATCACATAACACCTCATCCTCATATCTCCCAATCCGGAATGGCACTCGTACTTGTTTGTTCACCATCACGTCACCGAAATCACTAAACTCCGGGATGCTCCAAATGACATATGGTTGTGGATGCTCTAGAAGAGGAAGTCCCAACTTTTTCACCATGGTGGTACTAGCTAGGTTGATGTAACCCTTTCTATCAATGACCAAGCTACATATCTTGTCCTTCACATAGCATCTAGAATAGAACAGATCCTCCATTTTCTTGGCATCATTTTTCTTCATTAGTGACTCCATGAAGAACCCACTAAGAAAAATTCAAACTTCCGAAAAAAATTGAAAAAACAAAATCATAAGTCACTCTAGGAAGGATGGCTCTAGATACCAAATGATATGATCCTAGAAAGGAGTATGATCCTAAAAAAGGAACATATATATTTTCGGATCTATCCTTGAGTGACAACAAAAATTATAGAAGAATATGAAATACAAAATTGGATAAGATGAGAAATGGGAGGTAGGCGCCACAAATCCAAGGGGATTTGATAAGCCAATGTGAGGTTCGCCACAAGAATCTTGGATTCTTGATAAGAACAAGGGTTGGCTCAATGAAGAACCCAAGAGAGAAAACACTCTCACAATTGGAATCAATCCAAAATGAACTCAAAGTTGTCATTCATCATGTAATAGGTGTGTACATATAGCATAGGGAAATAAAAACCAAAGGTCATCATAAGATGACATAAACTCCTAATAACTAGACATAACTCTCCACTAAGTGGTTATTAAAAGAATATAACTATCCTACTTAAGAAAATAATAAAAGTGGTTCCATAACTTCTAAAGGAGTTACCTAGGCATGCAAGCCAAAGGTTGCTCTCCTTTGTAAGTTCCAAAAACGTGCCAGCCACCATTCATAATGGGACTTGCTCATTCATCAAGCTTAGTGTAGCCCAATTAACATATAACTTATTTAAGGTCCAAGAATTCGTATTAAACTTGCAGCCCGTTTTTCACCATGATAGAAGCCGAATTTGGTCAAGAGGCCTGAGATATGATTTGTAGATAATTCCCTAAGCTTTCCAACGCATCAAAGAATGCATCAATCGGAGATTCGTAGCTCAAGATCTGACCAAATCAAGCATACGGGTTCACCACAATGAAAATAAAATTTTCATCAAAAATATCAATTTGGCCTCAAATTGGACATCATCCTTGGTTTGCATCATTCCCTCCCTCTTGAAAAGAATTCGACCTCGAATTTATTGCCTTAAGGAGTCTTCTTTATCCTCCGGGTTCAAACACAACTCTTTTGAATCCATGGGGCACCTCTCTTGGAATTGTTTCTTCAACTTCCTTCAAAATAGAGTCATCACCTCTAGGCAAAGAGTTTGCATTAGTAGTCAAACAAGCATCTTTACATAGAAAGATATGTATAGGCTGCCTTGCCAACATTGCTCCCTTCACCTTATTTTCCTTTATAGGAAGACTCTCAATTCTTCTTTCAACCTTTGCCTCAATTTTTTTCTTTTTATTTTCCCCTTCAAAAATGCAGTCTCCACCTTTTTCTCAACATCGTTTTCATTCTGTTTGTTTTCCTCCATTCCCTTTTCTTCTACCTTTTTCTCATGGCTTTCTTTTTTATTACTTCTCCTTCTTTGCTTTCCTCATTCACCGAACACTCTTCTTTTATTGTTTTCTCAATCATTCTTTTTCTCTCACTCTCTCCTTTCAAGTACATTTGATCTTCATACACTTGTTTTGGTGACAATGATCCAAGAGTAATTTTACGATTATTAAATACAAATGAGTACCTATTGTTGTAGACATCATATTTCGCTTCTCGTTCAGCTCTCCAAGGACGCCCAAGTACCAAGTGCCTTGTTTCTATAGGCACCACATCACATAACACCTCATCCTCATATCTCCCAATCCGGAATGGCACTCGTACTTGTTTGTTCACCATCACGTCACCGAAATCACTAAACTCCGGGATGCTCCAAATGACATATGGTTGTGGATGCTCTAGAAGAGGAAGTCCCAACTTTTTCACCATGGTGGTACTAGCTAGGTTGATGTAACCCTTTCTATCAATGACCAAGCTACATATCTTGTCCTTCACATAGCATCTAGAATAGAACAGATCCTCCATTTTCTTGGCATCATTTTTCTTCATTAGTGACTCCATGAAGAACCCACTAAGAAAAATTCAAACTTCCGAAAAAAATTGAAAAAACAAAATCATAAGTCACTCTAGGAAGGATGGCTCTAGATACCAAATGATATGATCCTAACAAGGAGTTGATCCTAAAAAAGGAACATATATATTTTCGGATCTATCCTTGAGTGACAACAAAAATTATAGAAGAATATGAAATACAAAATTGGATAAGATGAGAAATGGGAGGTAGGCGCCACAAATCCAAGGGGATTTGATAAGCCAATGTGAGGTTCGCCACAAGAATCTTGGATTCTTGATAAGAACAAGGGTTGGCTCAATGAAGAACCCAAGAGAGAAAACACTCTCACAATTGGAATCAATCCAAAATGAACTCAAAGTTGTCATTCATCATGTAATAGGTGTGTACATATAGCATAGGGAAATAAAAACCAAAGGTCATCATAAGATGACATAAACTCCTAATAACTAGACATAACTCTCCACTAAGTGGTTATTAAAAGAATATAACTATCCTACTTAAGAAAATAATAAAAGTGGTTCCATAACTTCTAAAGGAGTTACCTAGGCATGCAAGCCAAAGGTTGCTCTCCTTTGTAAGTTCCAAAAACGTGCCAGCCACCATTCATAATGGGACTTGCTCATTCATCAAGCTTAGTGTAGCGCAATTAACATATAACTTATTTAAGGTCCAAGAATTCGTATTAAACTTGCAGCCCGTTTTTCACCATGATAGAAGCCGAATTTGGTCAAGAGGCCTGAGATATGATTTGTAGATAATTCCCTAAGCTTTCCAACGCATCAAAGAATGCATCAATCGGAGATTCGTAGCTCAAGATCTGACCAAATCAAGCATACGGGTTCACCACAATGAAAATAAAATTTTCATCAAAAATATCAATTTGGCCTCAAATTGGACATCATCCTTGGTTTGCATCATTCCCTCCCTCTTGAAAAGAATTCGACCTCGAATTTATTGCCTTAAGGAGTCTTCTTTATCCTCCGGGTTCAAACACAACTCTTTTGAATCCATGGGGCACCTCTCTTGGAATTGTTTCTTCAACTTCCTTCAAAATAGAGTCATCACCTCTAGGCAAAGAGTTTGCATTAGTAGTCAAACAAGCATCTTTACATATAAAGATATGTATAGGCTGCCTTGCCAACATTGCTCCCTTCACCTTATTTTCCTTTATAGGAAGACTCTCAATTCTTCTTTCAACCTTTGCCTCAATTTTTTTCTTTTTATTTTCCCCTTCAAAAGATGCAGTCTCCACCTTTTTCTCAACATCGTTTTCATTCTGTTTGTTTTCCTCCATTCCCTTTTCTTCTACCTTTTTCTCATGGCTTACTTTTTGTATTACTCCTCCTTCTTTGCTTTCCTCATTCACCGAACACTCTTCTTTTATTGTTTTCTCAATCATTCTTTTTCTCTCACTCTCTCCTTTCAAGTACATTTGATCTTCATACACTTGTTTTGGTGACAATGATCCAAGAGTAATTTTACGATTATTAAATACAAATGAGTACCTATTGTTGTAGACATCATATTTCGCTTCTCGTTCAGCTCTCCAAGGACGCCCAAGTACCAAGTGCCTTGTTTCTATAGGCACCACATCACATAACACCTCATCCTCATATCTCCCAATCCGGAATGGCACTCGTACTTGTTTGTTCACCATCACGTCACCGAAATCACTAAACTCCGGGATGCTCCAAATGACATATGGTTGTGGATGCTCTAGAAGAGGAAGTCCCAACTTTTTCACCATGGTGGTACTAGCTAGGTTGATGTAACCCTTTCTATCAATGACCAAGCTACATATCTTGTCCTTCACATAGCATCTAGAATAGAACAGATCCTCCATTTTCTTGGCATCATTTTTCTTCATTAGTGACTCCATGAAGAACCCACTAAGAAAAATTCAAACTTCGAAAAAAATTGAAAAAACAAAATCATAAGTCACTCTAGTAAGGATGGCTCTAGATACCAAAAGATATGAAACTAACAAGGAACATAAATATTTTCGGATCTATCCTATAGTGACCAAAAAAAATTATAGAAGAAGATGAAATACAAAATTGGATAAGATGAGAAATGGGAGGTAGGCGCCACAAATCCAAGGGGATTTGATAAGCCAATGTGAGGTTCGCCACAAGAATCTTGGATTCTTGATAGGAACAAGGGTTGGCTCAATGAAGAACCCAAGAGAGAAAACACTCTCACAATTGGAATCAATCCAAAATGAACTCAAAGTTATCATTCATCATGTAATAGGTGTGTACATATAGCATAGGGAAGTAAAAACCAAAGGTCATCATAAGATGACATAAACTCCTAATAACTAGACATAACTCTCCACTAAGTGGTTATTAAAAGAATATAACTATCCTACTTAAGAAAATAATAAAAGTGGTTCCATAACTTCTAAAGGAGTTACCTAGGCATGCAAGCCAAAGGTTGCTCTCCTTTGTAAGTTCCAAAAACGTGCCAGCCACCATTCATAATGGGACTTGCTCATTCATCAAGCTTAGTGTAGCCCAATTAACATATAACTTATTTAAGGTCCAAGAATTCGTATTAAACTTGCAGCCCGTTTTTCACCATGATAGAAGCCGAATTTGGTCAAGAGGCCTGAGATATGATTTGTAGATAGTTCCCTAAGCTTTCCAACGCATCAAAGAATGCATCAATCGGAGATTCGTAGCTCAAGATCTGACCAAATCAAGCATACGGGTTCACCACAATGAAAATAAAATTTTCATCAAAAATATTAATTTGGCCTCAGATTGGACATCATCCTTGGTTTGCATCATTCCCTCCCTCTTGAAAAGAATTCGACCTCGAATTTATTGCCTTAAGGAGTCTTCTTTATCCTCCGGGTTCAAACACAACTCTTTTGAATCCATGGGGCACCTCTCTTGGAATTGTTTCTTCAACTTCCTTCAAAATAGAGTCATCACCTCTAGGCAAAGAGTTTGCATTAGTAGTCAAACAAGCATCTTTACATATAAAGATATGTATAGGCTGCCTTGCCAACATTGCTCCCTTCACCTTATTTTCCTTTATAGGAAGACTCTCAATTCTTCTTTCAACCTTTGCCTCAATTTTTTTCTTTTTATTTTCCCCTTCAAAAAATGCAGTCTCCACCTTTTTCTCAACATCGTTTTCATTCTGTTTGTTTTCCTCCATTCCCTTTTCTTCTACCTTTTTCTCATGGCTTTCTTTTTTTATTACTCCTCCTTCTTTGCTTTCCTCATTCACCGAACACTCTTCTTTTATTGTTTTCTCAATCATTCTTTTTCTCTCACTCTCTCCTTTCAAGTACATTTGATCTTCATACACTTGTTTTGGTGACAATGATCCAAGAGTAATTTTACGATTATTAAATACAAATGAGTACCTATTGTTGTAGACATCATATTTCGCTTCTCGTTCAGCTCTCCAAGGACGCCCAAGTACCAAGTGCCTTGTTTCTATAGGCACCACATCACATAACACCTCATCCTCATATCTCCCAATCCGGAATGGCACTCGTACTTGTTTGTTCACCATCACGTCACCGAAATCACTAAACTCCGGGATGCTCCAAATGACATATGGTTGTGGATGCTCTAGAAGAGGAAGTCCCAACTTTTTCACCATGGTGGTACTAGCTAGGTTGATGTAACCCTTTCTATCAATGACCAAGCTACATATCTTGTCCTTCACATAGCATCTAGAATAGAACAGATCCTCCATTTTCTTGGCATCATTTTTCTTCATTAGTGACTCCATGAAGAACCCACTAAGAAAAATTCAAACTTCCGAAAAAAATTGAAAAAACAAAATCATAAGTCACTCTAGGAAGGATGGCTCTAGATACCAAATGATATGATCCTAACAAGGAACATATATATTTTCGGATCTATCCTTGAGTGACCAAGCAAAATTATAGAAGAAGATGAAATACAAAATTGGATAAGATGAGAAATGGGAGGTAGGCGCCACAAATCCAAGGGGATTTGATAAGCCAATGTGAGGTTCGCCACAAGAATCTTGGATTCTTGATAGGAACAAGGGTTGGCTCAATGAAGAACCCAAGAGAGAAAACACTCTCACAATTGGAATCAATCCAAAATGAACTCAAAGTTATCATTCATCATGTAATAGGTGTGTACATATAGCATAGGGAAGTAAAAACCAAAGGTCATCATAAGATGACATAAACTCCTAATAACTAGACATAACTCTCCACTAAGTGGTTATTAAAAAGAATATAACTATCCTACTTAAGAAAATAATAAAAGTGGTTCCATAACTTCTAAAGGAGTTACCTAGGCATGCAAGCCAAAGGTTGCTCTCCTTTGTAAGTTCCAAAAACGTGCCAGCCACCATTCATAATGGGACTTGCTCATTCATCAAGCTTAGTGTAGCGCAATTAACATATAACTTATTTAAGGTCCAAGAATTCGTATTAAACTTGCAGCCCGTTTTTCACCATGATAGAAGCCGAATTTGGTCAAGAGGCCTGAGATATGATTTGTAGATAGTTCCCTAAGCTTTCCAACGCATCAAAGAATGCATCAATCGGAGATTCGTAGCTCAAGATCTGACCAAATCAAGCATACGGGTTCACCACAATGAAAATAAAATTTTCATCAAAAATATTAATTTGGCCTCAGATTGGACATCATCCTTGGTTTGCATCATTCCCTCCCTCTTGAAAAGAATTCGACCTCGAATTTATTGCCTTAAGGAGTCTTCTTTATCCTCCGGGTTCAAACACAACTCTTTTGAATCCATGGGGCACCTCTCTTGGAATTGTTTCTTCAACTTCCTTCAAAATAGAGTCATCACCTCTAGGCAAAGAGTTTGCATTAGTAGTCAAACAAGCATCTTTACATATAAAGATATGTATAGGCTGCCTTGCCAACATTGCTCCCTTCACCTTATTTTCCTTTATAGGAAGACTCTCAATTCTTCTTTCAACCTTTGCCTCAATTTTTTTCTTTTTATTTTCCCCTTCAAAAAATGCAGTCTCCACCTTTTTCTCAACATCGTTTTCATTCTGTTTGTTTTCCTCCATTCCCTTTTCTTCTACCTTTTTCTCATGGCTTTCTTTTTTTATTACTCCTCCTTCTTTGCTTTCCTCATTCACCGAACACTCTTCTTTTATTGTTTTCTCAATCATTCTTTTTCTCTCACTCTCTCCTTTCAAGTACATTTGATCTTCATACACTTGTTTTGGTGACAATGATCCAAGAGTAATTTTACGATTATTAAATACAAATGAGTACCTATTGTTGTAGACATCATATTTCGCTTCTCGTTCAGCTCTCCAAGGACGCCCAAGTACCAAGTGCCTTGTTTCTATAGGCACCACATCACATAACACCTCATCCTCATATCTCCCAATCCGGAATGGCACTCGTACTTGTTTGTTCACCATCACGTCACCGAAATCACTAAACTCCGGGATGCTCCAAATGACATATGGTTGTGGATGCTCTAGAAGAGGAAGTCCCAACTTTTTCACCATGGTGGTACTAGCTAGGTTGATGTAACCCTTTCTATCAATGACCAAGCTACATATCTTGTCCTTCACATAGCATCTAGAATAGAACAGATCCTCCATTTTCTTGGCATCATTTTTCTTCATTAGTGACTCCATGAAGAACCCACTAAGAAAAATTCAAACTTCCGAAAAAAATTGAAAAAACAAAATCATAAGTCACTCTAGGAAGGATGGCTCTAGATACCAAATGATATGATCCTAACAAGGAACATATATATTTTCGGATCTATCCTTGAGTGACCAAGCAAAATTATAGAAGAAGATGAAATACAAAATTGGATAAGATGAGAAATGGGAGGTAGGCGCCACAAATCCAAGGGGATTTGATAAGCCAATGTGAGGTTCGCCACAAGAATCTTGGATTCTTGATAGGAACAAGGGTTGGCTCAATGAAGAACCCAAGAGAGAAAACACTCTCACAATTGGAATCAATCCAAAATGAACTCAAAGTTATCATTCATCATGTAATAGGTGTGTACATATAGCATAGGGAAGTAAAAACCAAAGGTCATCATAAGATGACATAAACTCCTAATAACTAGACATAACTCTCCACTAAGTGGTTATTAAAAGAATATAACTATCCTACTTAAGAAAATAATAAAAGTGGTTCCATAACTTCTAAAGGAGTTACCTAGGCATGCAAGCCAAAGGTTGCTCTCCTTTGTAAGTTCCAAAAACGTGCCAGCCACCATTCATAATGGGACTTGCTCATTCATCAAGCTTAGTGTAGCGCAATTAACATATAACTTATTTAAGGTCCAAGAATTCGTATTAAACTTGCAGCCCGTTTTTCACCATGATAGAAGCCGAATTTGGTCAAGAGGCCTGAGATATGATTTGTAGATAGTTCCCTAAGCTTTCCAACGCATCAAAGAATGCATCAATCGGAGATTCGTAGCTCAAGATCTGACCAAATCAAGCATACGGGTTCACCACAATGAAAATAAAATTTTCATCAAAAATATTAATTTGGCCTCAGATTGGACATCATCCTTGGTTTGCATCATTCCCTCCCTCTTGAAAAGAATTCGACCTCGAATTTATTGCCTTAAGGAGTCTTCTTTATCCTCCGGGTTCAAACACAACTCTTTTGAATCCATGGGGCACCTCTCTTGGAATTGTTTCTTCAACTTCCTTCAAAATAGAGTCATCACCTCTAGGCAAAGAGTTTGCATTAGTAGTCAAACAAGCATCTTTACATATAAAGATATGTATAGGCTGCCTTGCCAACATTGCTCCCTTCACCTTATTTTCCTTTATAGGAAGACTCTCAATTCTTCTTTCAACCTTTGCCTCAATTTTTTTCTTTTTATTTTCCCCTTCAAAAGATGCAGTCTCCACCTTTTTCTCAACATCGTTTTCATTCTGTTTGTTTTCCTCCATTCCCTTTTCTTCTACCTTTTTCTCATGGCTTTCTTTTTTTATTACTCCTCCTTCTTTGCTTTCCTCATTCACCGAACACTCTTCTTTTATTGTTTTCTCAATCATTCTTTTCTCTCACTCTCTCCTTTCAAGTACATTTGATCTTCATACACTTGTTTTGGTGACAATGATCCAAGAGTAATTTTACGATTATTAAATACAAATGAGTACCTATTGTTGTAGACATCATATTTCGCTTCTCGTTCAGCTCTCCAAGGACGCCCAAGTACCAAGTGCCTTGTTTCTATAGGCACCACATCACATAACACCTCATCCTCATATCTCCCAATCCGGAATGGCACTCGTACTTGTTTGTTCACCATCACGTCACCGAAATCACTAAACTCCGGGATGCTCCAAATGACATATGGTTGTGGATGCTCTAGAAGAGGAAGTCCCAACTTTTTCACCATGGTGGTACTAGCTAGGTTGATGTAACCCTTTCTATCAATGACCAAGCTACATATCTTGTCCTTCACATAGCATCTAGAATAGAACAGATCCTCCATTTTCTTGGCATCATTTTTCTTCATTAGTGACTCCATGAAGAACCCACTAAGAAAAATTCAAACTTCCGAAAAAAATTGAAAAAACAAAATCATAAGTCACTCTAGGAAGGATGGCTCTGATACCAAATGATATGATCCTAACAAGGAACATATATATTTTCGGATCTATCCTTGAGTGACCAAGCAAAATTATAGAAGAAGATGAAATACAAAATTGGATAAGATGAGAAATGGGAGGTAGGCGCCACAAATCCAAGGGGATTTGATAAGCCAATGTGAGGTTCGCCACAAGAATCTTGGATTCTTGATAGGAACAAGGGTTGGCTCAATGAAGAACCCAAGAGAGAAAACACTCTCACAATTGGAATCAATCCAAAATGAACTCAAAGTTATCATTCATCATGTAATAGGTGTGTACATATAGCATAGGGAAGTAAAAACCAAAGGTCATCATAAGATGACATAAACTCCTAATAACTAGACATAACTCTCCACTAAGTGGTTAATAAAAAGAATATAACTATCCTACTTAAGAAAATAATAAAAGTGGTTCCATAACTTCTAAAGGAGTTACCTAGGCATGCAAGCCAAAGGTTGCTCTCCTTTGTAAGTTCCAAAAACGTGCCAGCCACCATTCATAATGGGACTTGCTCATTCATCAAGCTTAGTGTAGCCCAATTAACATATAACTTATTTAAGGTCCAAGAATTCGTATTAAACTTGCAGCCCGTTTTTCACCATGATAGAAGCCGAATTTGGTCAAGAGGCCTGAGATATGATTTGTAGATAGTTCCCTAAGCTTTCCAACGCATCAAAGAATGCATCAATCGGAGATTCGTAGCTCAAGATCTGACCAAATCAAGCATACGGGTTCACCACAATGAAAATAAAATTTTCATCAAAAATATTAATTTGGCCTCAGATTGGACATCATCCTTGGTTTGCATCATTCCCTCCCTCTTGAAAAGAATTCGACCTCGAATTTATTGCCTTAAGGAGTCTTCTTTATCCTCCGGGTTCAAACACAACTCTTTTGAATCCATGGGGCACCTCTCTTGGAATTGTTTCTTCAACTTCCTTCAAAATAGAGTCATCACCTCTAGGCAAAGAGTTTGCATTAGTAGTCAAACAAGCATCTTTACATATAAAGATATGTATAGGCTGCCTTGCCAACATTGCTCCCTTCACCTTATTTTCCTTTATAGGAAGACTCTCAATTCTTCTTTCAACCTTTGCCTCAATTTTTTTCTTTTTATTTTCCCCTTCAAAAATGCAGTCTCCACCTTTTTCTCAACATCGTTTTCATTCTGTTTGTTTTCCTCCATTCCCTTTTCTTCTACCTTTTTCTCATGGCTTTCTTTTTTATTACTCCTCCTTCTTTGCTTTCCTCATTCACCGAACACTCTTCTTTTATTGTTTTCTCAATCATTCTTTTTCTCTCACTCTCTCCTTTCAAGTACATTTGATCTTCATACACTTGTTTTGGTGACAATGATCCAAGAGTAATTTTACGATTATTAAATACAAATGAGTACCTATTGTTGTAGACATCATATTTCGCTTCTCGTTCAGCTCTCCAAGGACGCCCAAGTACCAAGTGCCTTGTTTCTATAGGCACCACATCACATAACACCTCATCCTCATATCTCCCAATCCGGAATGGCACTCGTACTTGTTTGTTCACCATCACGTCACCGAAATCACTAAACTCCGGGATGCTCCAAATGACATATGGTTGTGGATGCTCTAGAAGAGGAAGTCCCAACTTTTTCACCATGGTGGTACTAGCTAGGTTGATGTAACCCTTTCTATCAATGACCAAGCTACATATCTTGTCCTTCACATAGCATCTAGAATAGAACAGATCCTCCATTTTCTTGGCATCATTTTTCTTCATTAGTGACTCCATGAAGAACCCACTAAGAAAAATTCAAACTTCAGAAAAAAATTGAAAAAACAAAATCATAAGTCACTCTAGGAAGGATGGCTCTGATACCAAATGATATGATCCTAACAAGGAACATATATATTTTCGGATCTATCCTTGAGTGACCAAGCAAAATTATAGAAGAAGATGAAATACAAAATTGGATAAGATGAGAAATGGGAGGTAGGCGCCACAAATCCAAGGGGATTTGATAAGCCAATGTGAGGTTCGCCACAAGAATCTTGGATTCTTGATAGGAACAAGGGTTGGCTCAATGAAGAACCCAAGAGAGAAAACACTCTCACAATTGGAATCAATCCAAAATGAACTCAAAGTTATCATTCATCATGTAATAGGTGTGTACATATAGCATAGGGAAGTAAAAACCAAAGGTCATCATAAGATGACATAAACTCCTAATAACTAGACATAACTCTCCACTAAGTGGTTATTAAAAGAATATAACTATCCTACTTAAGAAAATAATAAAAGTGGTTCCATAACTTCTAAAGGAGTTACCTAGGCATGCAAGCCAAAGGTTGCTCTCCTTTGTAAGTTCCAAAAACGTGCCAGCCACCATTCATAATGGGACTTGCTCATTCATCAAGCTTAGTGTAGCGCAATTAACATATAACTTATTTAAGGTCCAAGAATTCGTATTAAACTTGCAGCCCGTTTTTCACCATGATAGAAGCCGAATTTGGTCAAGAGGCCTGAGATATGATTTGTAGATAGTTCCCTAAGCTTTCCAACGCATCAAAGAATGCATCAATCGGAGATTCGTAGCTCAAGATCTGACCAAATCAAGCATACGGGTTCACCACAATGAAAATAAAATTTTCATCAAAAATATTAATTTGGCCTCAGATTGGACATCATCCTTGGTTTGCATCATTCCCTCCCTCTTGAAAAGAATTCGACCTCGAATTTATTGCCTTAAGGAGTCTTCTTTATCCTCCGGGTTCAAACACAACTCTTTTGAATCCATGGGGCACCTCTCTTGGAATTGTTTCTTCAACTTCCTTCAAAATAGAGTCATCACCTCTAGGCAAAGAGTTTGCATTAGTAGTCAAACAAGCATCTTTACATATAAAGATATGTATAGGCTGCCTTGCCAACATTGCTCCCTTCACCTTATTTTCCTTTATAGGAAGACTCTCAATTCTTCTTTCAACCTTTGCCTCAATTTTTTTCTTTTTATTTTCCCCTTCAAAAATGCAGTCTCCACCTTTTTCTCAACATCGTTTTCATTCTGTTTGTTTTCCTCCATTCCCTTTTCTTCTACCTTTTTCTCATGGCTTTTTTTTTATTACTCCTCCTTCTTTGCTTTCCTCATTCACCGAACACTCTTCTTTTATTGTTTTCTCAATCATTCTTTTTCTCTCACTCTCTCCTTTCAAGTACATTTGATCTTCATACACTTGTTTTGGTGACAATGATCCAAGAGTAATTTTACGATTATTAAATACAAATGAGTACCTATTGTTGTAGACATCATATTTCGCTTCTCGTTCAGCTCTCCAAGGACGCCCAAGTACCAAGTGCCTTGTTTCTATAGGCACCACATCACATAACACCTCATCCTCATATCTCCCAATCCGGAATGGCACTCGTACTTGTTTGTTCACCATCACGTCACCGAAATCACTAAACTCCGGGATGCTCCAAATGACATATGGTTGTGGATGCTCTAGAAGAGGAAGTCCCAACTTTTTCACCATGGTGGTACTAGCTAGGTTGATGTAACCCTTTCTATCAATGACCAAGCTACATATCTTGTCCTTCACATAGCATCTAGAATAGAACAGATCCTCCATTTTCTTGGCATCATTTTTCTTCATTAGTGACTCCATGAAGAACCCACTAAGAAAAATTCAAACTTTCCGAAAAAAATTGAAAAAACAAAATCATAAGTCACTCTAGGAAGGATGGCTCTGATACCAAATGATATGATCCTAACAAGGAACATATATATTTTCGGATCTATCCTTGAGTGACCAAGCAAAATTATAGAAGAAGATGAAATACAAAATTGGATAAGATGAGAAATGGGAGGTAGGCGCCACAAATCCAAGGGGATTTGATAAGCCAATGTGAGGTTCGCCACAAGAATCTTGGATTCTTGATAGGAACAAGGGTTGGCTCAATTAAGAACCCAAGAGAGAAAACACTCTCACAATTGGAATCAATCCAAAATGAACTCAAAGTTATCATTCATCATGTAATAGGTGTGTACATATAGCATAGGGAAGTAAAAACCAAAGGTCATCATAAGATGACATAAACTCCTAATAACTAGACATAACTCTCCACTAAGTGGTTATTAAAAGAATATAACTATCCTACTTAAGAAAATAATAAAAGTGGTTCCATAACTTCTAAAGGAGTTACCTAGGCATGCAAGCCAAAGGTTGCTCTCCTTTGTAAGTTCCAAAAACGTGCCAGCCACCATTCATAATGGGACTTGCTCATTCATCAAGCTTAGTGTAGCGCAATTAACATATAACTTATTTAAGGTCCAAGAATTCGTATTAAACTTGCAGCCCGTTTTTCACCATGATAGAAGCCGAATTTGGTCAAGAGGCCTGAGATATGATTTGTAGATAGTTCCCTAAGCTTTCCAACGCATCAAAGAATGCATCAATCGGAGATTCGTAGCTCAAGATCTGACCAAATCAAGCATACGGGTTCACCACAATGAAAATAAAATTTTCATCAAAAATATTAATTTGGCCTCAGATTGGACATCATCCTTGGTTTGCATCATTCCCTCCCTCTTGAAAAGAATTCGACCTCGAATTTATTGCCTTAAGGAGTCTTCTTTATCCTCCGGGTTCAAACACAACTCTTTTGAATCCATGGGGCACCTCTCTTGGAATTGTTTCTTCAACTTCCTTCAAAATAGAGTCATCACCTCTAGGCAAAGAGTTTGCATTAGTAGTCAAACAAGCACCTTTACATATAAAGATATGTATAGGCTGCCTTGCCAACATTGCTCCCTTCACCTTATTTTCCTTTATAGGAAGACTCTCAATTCTTCTTTCAACCTTTGCCTCAATTTTTTTCTTTTTATTTTCCCCTTCAAAAAATGCAGTCTCCACCTTTTTCTCAACATCGTTTTCATTCTGTTTGTTTTCCTCCATTCCCTTTTCTTCTACCTTTTTCTCATGGCTTTCTTTTTTTATTACTCCTCCTTCTTTGCTTTCCTCATTCACCGAACACTCTTCTTTTATTGTTTTCTCAATCATTCTTTTTCTCTCACTCTCTCCTTTCAAGTACATTTGATCTACATACACTTGTTTTGGTGACAATGATCCAAGAGTAATTTTACGATTATTAAATACAAATGAGTACCTATTGTTGTAGACATCATATTTCGCTTCTCGTTCAGCTCTCCAAGGACGCCCAAGTACCAAGTGCCTTGTTTCTATAGGCACCACATCACATAACACCTCATCCTCATATCTCCCAATCCGAATGGCACTCGTACTTGTTTGTTCACCATCACGTCACCGAAATCACTAAACTCCGGGATGCTCCAAATGACATATGGTTGTGGATGCTCTAGAAGAGGAAGTCCCAACTTTTTCACCATGGTGGTACTAGCTAGGTTGATGTAACCCTTTCTATCAATGACCAAGCTACATATCTTGTCCTTCACATAGCATCTAGAATAGAACAGATCCTCCATTTTCTTGGCATCATTTTTTTCTTCATTAGTGACTCCATGAAGAACCCACTAAGAAAAATTCAAACTTCCGAAAAAATTGAAAAAACAAAATCATAAGTCACTCTAGGAAGGATGGCTCTGATACCAAATGATATGATCCTAACAAGGAACATATATATTTTCGGATCTATCCTTGAGTGACCAAGCAAAATTATAGAAGAAGATGAAATACAAAATTGGATAAGATGAGAAATGGGAGGTAGGCGCCACAAATCCAAGGGGATTTGATAAGCCAATGTGAGGTTCGCCACAAGAATCTTGGATTCTTGATAGGAACAAGGGTTGGCTCAATTAAGAACCCAAGAGAGAAAACACTCTCACAATTGGAATCAATCCAAAATGAACTCAAAGTTATCATTCATCATGTAATAGGTGTGTACATATAGCATAGGAAGTAAAAACCAAAGGTCATCATAAGATGACATAAACTCCTAATAACTAGACATAACTCTCCACTAAGTGGTTATTAAAAGAATATAACTATCCTACTTAAGAAAATAATAAAAGTGGTTCCATAACTTCTAAAGGAGTTACCTAGGCATGCAAGCCAAAGGTTGCTCTCCTTTGTAAGTTCCAAAAACGTGCCAGCCACCATTCATAATGGGACTTGCTCATTCATCAAGCTTAGTGTAGCCCAATTAACATATAACTTATTTAAGGTCCAAGAATTCGTATTAAACTTGAAGCCCGTTTTTCACCATGATAGAAGCCGAATTTGGTCAAGAGGCCTGAGATATGATTTGTAGATAATTCCCTAAGCTTTCCAACGCATCAAAGAATGCATCAATCGGAGATTCGTAGCTCAAGATCTGACCAAATCAAGCATACGGGTTCACCACAATGAAAATAAAATTTTCATCAAAAATATTAATTTGGCCTCAGATTGGACATCATCCTTGGTTTGCATCAGATACCACTTGGTGACAACCAAATGGTGAGGTTGCCTTGTTGACTATCTTTTTGGTTGAATTTTTAAGAAGAATATCGTGTAACACTTAGTAACCAAAATCAAAGTGAAGAAAGAAACAAAATGGATGAGACAAGAGGTGATGATGGCGCCACAAACTAGAAAGTTTGATAAGCCAAGGAAGTTCGCCACAAGAATCGTGGATTCTTGATAAGAACAAGGTGGCTCAACCAAGAACCAAGGAGAACAAAATTCTCACAAAAGGATTTCAATCCAAAATAATATCCCAATTGTCATTCATGTGTTGGGGGCATCTTACATATAGAGGAATGGCCTAAGATCAATCCTCCCATAGTCAATACAATTTAATGCCCAAATATTCCCTCCCTGATTATGTGGGATCACACTTGCTTCTCAAATTAAAAGTGTAATCCTCTCATAATCAATACAATTTAATGCGACAGATTTCCTCCCTAATTATGTGGTGATTACACTTGTTTCTCATATTAAAAGTGTAATCCCCATAATTTATTCAAAATACCAACACACTAATTTAGGAGTTCTTGTAGCATGCAAGCTAAAGATTCCTCCCACTAAGACACATACAAAATTCGTTTTCTAACATGGGTTACAAGTGGGCTTCCAAAAAAAAAATCACTTAGTAATTGGGCTCACTCATAAAACCCATTTACACTTGTTGAATTAAAATAAACAACTAAAATTAGACTCCTTCATGATGCACGCCCCTCTTGTCATGGATCCTTTAGTTGGATAATGTAAGTTAATAATTTGGGCTTCATTCCACCCAATCTTGCATTTGGGCTTGCTTCCATGATGAGAACCATAGTTTGATTTAACACTTGTTGGGCTTTCTTGGTTGTAATATTTGTCATTGGCCCACCAAGTCCTTGGCTAGCTTCTTGAACCATACTCCAAATTGGGCTCATATCAGTTGTGAAGAACTCTATGGCAATTGTATGGAGCATATCTTCTCCTCATTATTTTTCTCATCTCGACCCAATTCTCAATAGGATCCGCCCCATATCTTCTTCTCTCTTTTTGCAATTGATCCCACCAAACAAGTGCATAGTCCTTAAATTGAAGAGATGTTATCTTCATTTTCTTTTTCTCATTGTAATTATTGCCATTGAACACTTGCTCTATCTTCATCTCCCATTCCAAATAGACTTCGGGATCATTCCTCCCATGAAAGGTAGGAACTTTGATCTTGACCCTTTCAATTCTATCTTCTCGGTTTTGAAGGATGGCAAGTTGTCTATCATAATTTGCACTCATTTGCTCCATTTGCCTTTGAAGGTATTGAATTTGAGTAGCCATTCTAGCATGAAGAGTTGAAAACCTTGGAGAAAATGATGGACTATCTTCATGGGCTGCCATTACTTGGACACAATATCAAAAGATAACAGGAAATTATAAAATTCTTCACTACACTCCCTCACTTGTGCACACAAATGTATATCACTCAAGTTGGCTTTTTCCACACAAGATGTAATTTTTTCACTGTTGCCTTTTTCCACTCAATTGTTCTCTTAAGAGGAGTCAAACACAATCCACACAAAAATCCAAAAATCAAGTAACAAAAATCACAAAACTTATCAAAACAAAGGAAACGAAAGGAAAGGCTAGAAAAGCAAAGCTTTGGAAATAGGAACAATGAAGAAGGAAATATTTTTTTTTTTTTTTTTTCAAGAACACAAATTGCTCAAATAGACTTTTCTCTTCCTTTTTTTTTGAGCAAGAACAACAACCACGGAATTTCCCCTTCACAAATAGAATCAAAGTGTAATTTTTTTCTTTGGTGTTTTGGGTTCAAAAGAAGAAAAGAAGAAAGGTAGAAGATGAAGAACAAAAACTCAGAAAATTCAACCAAAGCCTAAGCCCTGATACCACTTGATGACAACCAAATGGTGAGGTTGCCTTGTTGACGATCTTTTTGGTTGAATTTTAACAATTAATTTGTGGAACAATTTTGAGATTAAAATAAAGGGAAGAAAAGAAACAAATGGATGGAGAATAGAGATGGTATGGCGCCACAAACAAAGAGTTTGATAAGCCAAGTAAGTTCGCCACAAGGATGTTGGATTCTTGATAAGAACAATAGTTTGGTTCAACCAAGAACCTAGGAGAACAATATTCTCACAAAATGGATTTGATCCAAAATAACATCAAAGTTGTCATTCATGCGTTTAGGGGTGTAATACATATAGAGTGTGGCTGCCAACTTTGGCTCACACCTTGTCTTTTCAAGATTCCATAATCCCCTCACTAACTAAGCTTAAATCATGCCACTAAATGGTGAGTTAATTTTCTCTTTCCACCATTATGTGGCTGTTACACATAAATCACTTCTTTATTCAAATTAAAGTGTAACCCCCCCACCCCCCCCCCCCACCCCTAATAAAACAAAACATTAAAAGGGCTAGAAATTTAAAGGAATTAATTTTGGTATGCAAACCAAAAGATACCTCCAATTAAGCCTAAAATTCGAAATTTCATCAAACCAAGCTTATTACACTTTATTTAAAAGAAATAAACTAGAATATGGTAATATGGGAAGTGGACGTCCAAGCCCATCATGGGTCTTCAAGTTGGATGAGATAAGTAACCATCTTGTCCTCCACTCCATCAAGACTTCCATTTGGGCTTGTGTCCATCAAGGTTGACACTATTTGGTTTAGAACTTCTTGCGCTTTCTTGGCTCTTGCTCTCGTCTTAGACCCACCAAGTCCTTTTAGTGCTCCTGGTTTCATGCTCCTTGTTGGGCTCATATCATTCTTGATGACAAGTTAACTTGCCCCCCTGCCTCATATTATCCCCTCCTTCTTTGAGTGAATTCGACCTCGGATTGAAACAATCTCCACCACCAAAATTGGAAATTGGCGGTCCATCTAAAGTATTCCTCACAATCACATTGGGTGCTTCAGACTTAAGTTCAAAATATATTTCAATAGGAGGTAAAGCAAGAGTGGGTGATTTGTTGAGCATTTTGGAATCCATGCAAGTTTCCAAACCATGGGGTACTTCCCTTGGGATTAGCTCTTCAATTAAATCGGTTGTCTTGCAAGCTTCCATTGGAGGAACGTCTTCAATTTCCTTCAAAAGAGAATCAACACAAGTAGGCAAAGAGTTAGGAAAAACATCAAAACAAGCATTTACTTTTTCCACCTCACCTATTGTTTTGCTCTCATCTCTTTCTTTTCTCTCACTCTTTTCCACACTTTCATCTTTTTCACATTTTTTTTTCTTGATTCTTTTTCACATTTTCATCACTCTTCTTTTCACTTTTTTTTCACTCCTTTTTTCATTTTCTCTCAAATTAGGAGAGACTATAGGTTTTGTTATATGAGCACTTGCCAAGGCCTCCTTAGAGGTTGAAATGTTGCCCTCATTCGTTAATTTGTTGTGAAGAACTCTATGGCAATTGTATGGAGCATATCTTGTCCTCATTATTTTTCTCATCTCGACCAAATTCTCAATAGGCTCCGCCCCATATCTTCTTCTCTCTTTTTGCAATTGATCCCACAAAACAAGTGCATAGTCCTTAAATTGAAGAGATGCTATCTTCATTTTCTTTTTCTCATTGTAATTATTGCCATTGAACACTTGCTCTGTCTTCATCTCCCATTCCAAATAGACTTCGGGATCATTCCTCCCATGAAAGGTAGGAACTTTGATCTTGACCCTTTCAATTCTATCTTCTCGGTTTTGAAGGATGGCAAGTTGTCTATCATAATTTGCACTCATTTTCTCCATTTGCCTTTGAAGGTTTTGAATTTGAGTAGCCATTCTAGCATGAAGAGTTGAAGACCTTGGAGAAAACGATGGACTATCTTCATGGGCTGCCATCAGTTTGACACAATATCAAAAGATAACAAGAAATTATAAAATTCCTCACCACACTCTCTCACTTGTGCACAGAAATGTATATCACTCAAAAGAAGAAAGGTAGAAGATGAAGAACAAAAACTCAGAAAATTCAACTAAAGCCTAAACTCTGATACCACTTGATGACAACCAAATGGTGAGGTTGCCTTGTTGACGATCTTTTTGGTTGAATTTTAACAATTAATTTGCGGAACAATTTTGAGATTAAGATAAAGGGAAGAAAAGAAACAAATGGATGGAGAATAGAGATGGTATGGCGCCACAAACAAAGAGTTTGATAAGCCAAGGAAGTTCGCCACAAGAATCTTGGATTCTTGATAAGAACAATAGTTTGGTTCAACCAAGAACCTAGTATCAGAGCTTCGGCTCTTGAAATCAGGTGTTATCTATCCTTTGTTTTCAAAAAAAAAATTCCGCTGTTGTTTCTCTCTTTATTCTACGTCATCTTCCTTTGTTTGTTTCTGTTCTGCTTTTAAAATAAAAAAAAATCGTGCAAAAAAAAAAGAAGGAATTCCAGATTGAAAGAAAAAGAAGAATTTACAAACAAAAGTGAAAAAAAAAAAAGAAATTCCTGGGCAGATTTACTTCTAATTACAAGACACACAAAAAAATTGAGTTTCTTGGGCTTATTCTTGGTTATTCTATAATTCCTTCATTGATCTTGTCCTCATTACAGTACTTTTCTTGAATTCCTTGTTTCTATTCAGTTGTTCCTTGCTAGTTTTTGGTTCACCAAAGTTATCATCAATTCCTTGCTGTTTCTTGTTGTGTAGAACCATCCAAAGGTTCTTACTTAAGAACTCATAAGGTAAAAGGAAAGAGTGGTGAGACCATCAGAGGGAAAAAGCCAAAAGTGTGAAACACATAAGAGAGTGTTTGTGTGAGGATTTCCCTAGTGTGGGATTATTATTCATTTGTTATCACTTCTAACATAATTTTTGCAGCATTTTTATCATGAGTGGAGGGCAAGAAGGAGAGTTTGATCTTAGGTTGTTTGTGAAGGCTGTTCAAGAACAATTCCGAGCTCTAAACATAAGATTATACAATCTACAATATGCATCCAGTTCTAGAACACCGCCACAATCCAGTACTAAAGAAGAGGAAGAGGAGCTTTCGAGTAGGAGAGTTAATAGGAGGAGAAGAGGTGAAACAAGAGACAAATTTGGGAAGTATTAAGATGAAAATTCCTTCATTTCAAGGAAAGAATGATCCTGAATTGTACTTGGAGTGGGAGAGAAAGGTTGAACATGTGTTTGACTGTCACAATTATTCGGAGGAGAAGAAGATTAAACTAGCAGTTGTTGAATTCACCGATAATGCTAGTATTTGGTGGGATCAATTTGTTATTAGTAGGCGGAGAAATGGGGAGAGGCCTATTCGTACATGGGAAGAGATGAAGGCTGCCATGAGGAAAAGATTTGTCCCTAGCCACTACCATAGGGACTTGTACGGGGGAGATTGCAAAGCCTAACTCAAGGTTCTATGAGTGTGGAAGATTACTACAAGGAGATGGAAATAGCCATGATTAGAGCAAATGTTGAAGAAGACCGAGAGGCAACTATGGCTAGATTCATTGGAGGATTAAAGAAGGAGATAACTGATGTGGTAGAATTGCAACATTATGTGGAGATGGAGGATTTGCTGCACAAATCTATTCAAGTGGAAAGGCAACTAAAAGCTAAGAACACTTCCAAATTTCCTTCTAATTCTTCATGGAAATCAAATTGGCAAAACAACAAATCTGTGCCAAAGACAAAAGAAGATGCAAAGGCCCAAAATTCAATTGTTGTACCCAAAGGTAAAATGGAGACTAATTCATATTCTAGATCTCGTGATGCCAAATGTTACAGGTGTCAAGGAATTGGGCATATTGCTTCTCAATGCCCAAATAAAAGAGCCATGATACTGTTGGACAATGGAGATATATAGAGTGTGAGCTCAAGTGATGATGATATGCCATCTTTGGAGGATTGTAGTGATGTTGAGGTTGCTGAACCTGTAAAGGGAGATGTACTTGTTACTAGGCGTGGTCTTAACATACAACCTAAAGTAAATGGTGATGATGAGCAGCGTAAGCATATCTTTCATACAAGATGCCATGTCGATAATAAGGTATGCATTTTAATCATTGATAGTGGTAGTTGCACAAATGTTGCTAGCGCCTTGTTGGTTGAGAAACTGAGTTTGCCCACTTTAAAGCATCCAAATCCATATAGACTCCAGTGGTTGAATGATTGTGGAGACATAAGGGTGACTAAGCAAGTGTTAATTTCATTTTCTATTGGGAAGTACAAGGATGAAGTTCTTTGTAATGTGGCTCCTATGCATGCTGGACATTTACTTCTGATATGAGCCCAATTTGGAGTATGGTTCAAGAATCTAGCCAAGGACTTGGTGGGCCAATTACAAATGTTACAACCAAGAAAGTGATATGATCCAAAAAAAAGATCATGTAAATTTTTCGGATCTATCCTTGAGTGACAACAAAAATTATAGAGGAAGATGAAATACAAAATTGTATAAGATGAGAAATGGGAGGTAGGCGCCACGAATCCAAGTGGATTTGATAAGCCAAGGTGAGGTTCGCCACAAGAATCTTGGATTCTTGATAAGAACAAGGGTGGTTCATTGAAGAACCCAAGAGAGAACACTCTCACAATTGGTAAAAACCAAATTGAACATCAAAGTTTTTTTTTTATTCATGTTCTAGATGCATACATATAGGAAAATGGGGTGCATAGAATATGCTTACAAAATCGTCATCTTAATGTGACTAATTCCCCATAAAACAATAATTAATCCACTAAGTGACTAATTAAAACAACTAATGAAAACTAAGTGGATAATAAAAGTGGTTCATGACTAAAAAGGAGTTTCCTAGGCATGCAAGCCAAAGGTTGCCCTCCCAATTAACATGTGCACCGTCCACACAAGCATAATTAACCTGTGCACCGTCCAAAATTTATTAGACTTTTATTGAATTAAAATAAATTAGTTTTTATTGAATTAAAATAAATTGGTTTGCATCATTCCCTCCCTCTTGAAGAGAATTCGACCTCGAATTTATTGCCTTTGAGAATCATCTTCATCCTCCAGGTTCAAACACAACTCTTTTGAATCCATGGGGCACTTCTCTTGGAATTACTTCTTCAACTTCCTTCAAAATAGAATCATCACCTCTAGGCAAAGTGATGCAAACCAATTTATTTTAATTCAATAAAAACTAATTTATTTTAATTCAATAAAAGTCTAATAAATTTTGGACGGTGCACAGGTTAATTATGCTTGTGTGGACGGTGCACATGTTAATTGGGAGGGCAACATTTGGCTTGCATGCCTAGGAAACTCCTTTTTAGTCATGAACCACTTTTATTATCCACTTAGTTTTCATTAGTTGTTTTAATTAGTCACTTAGTGGATTAATTATTGTTTTATGGGGAATTAGTCACATTAAGATGACGATTTTGTAAGCATATTCTATGCACCCCATTTTCCTATATGTATGCATCTAGAACATGAATAAAAAAAAACTTTGATGTTCAATTTGGTTTTTACCAATTGTGAGAGTGTTCTCTCTTGGGTTCTTCAATGAACCACCCTTGTTCTTATCAAGAATCCAAGATTCTTGTGGCGAACCTCACCTTGGCTTATCAAATCCACTTGGATTCGTGGCGTCTACCTCCCATTTCTCATCTTATACAATTTTGTATTTCATCTTCCTCTATAATTTTTGTTGTCACTCAAGGATAGATCCGAAAAATTTACATGATCTTTTTTTTGGATCATATCATTTGGTATCATGCTTGTGTGGACGGTGCACATGTTAATTATGCTTGTGTGGACGGTGCACATGTCAATTGGGAGGGCAACCTTTGGCTTGCATGCCTAGGAAACTCCTTTTTAGTCATGAACCACTTTTCCTATATGTATGCATCTAGAACATGAATAAAAAAAAAAGAAAACTTTGATGTTCAATTTGGTTTTTACCAATTGTGAGAGTGTTCTCTCTTGGGTTCTTCATTGAACCACCCTTGTTCTTATCAAGAATCCAAGATTCTTGTGGCGAACCTCACCTTGGCTTATCAAATCCACTTGGATTTGTGGCGCCTACCTCCCATTTCTCATCTTATCCAATTTTGTATTTCATCTTCTTCTATAATTTTTGTTGTCACTCAAGGATAGATCCGAAAATTTACATGTTCCTTTTTTGGATCATATCATTTGGTATCTAGAGCCATCCTTCCTAGAGTGACTTTTTGATTTTGTTCTTCGATTTTTTTTTTTAAAAAAAACATTCTTCTTCCCATCACATATCATGTCAACACTATTCCTTGAAATGGAGAGATTTCAAAGAGGCATGGAGAAGCTCACTGTGACTCTTGACAAGCTAGTAGAAATAAAAAGGAGGAGGCATGGAGGAAGGAGATATGGGGGATGCGATAGAGAAATTGGAAAGGAGAATAAAGAGTGTGAAAAAAGGAAGAGAAAAGAGGAGAGAATGAAAAAACAAATTTATGAAAATGAAGCATGTTGGAAGAAAATGGTTGAAGAAAAGATGAGAGCAAAAAAAGAAAGTGAGTTGAAAGAAACAAACTTGAATGCTTGTTTTGATGCTATTACTAATTCTTTGCCTAGTTGTGTTGATTCTCTTTTGAAGGAAGTTGAGTGTGTTCCTCCAAAGGAAGCATGCAAGACATTCATTGAAATTGAAGATGTCATTCCAAAGGAATCTTGCAAGCCATTCAAGGAAATTGAAAATGAAATTCCCAAGGAAGAATGCAAAGTATCAACTGGAGTTGAATTGCAAGAGGAAAATAAAGAGATGAAGACAACTAGAGAATGGCTTCCCCCTAGAGCCGAAAATAAGTCCTCAAATCCACTTGGGAAGTCATGGCAATCTATTACTCTAGTACCTTCTTCTAGATTAGCTTGTGGATACAAATGTTGGGATTCTTCTACTTTGGTTCATTTATCTAACATTTCTCCCCTAGGTCTCAAAGAAAAGAATTGTGAAGGCCAAACGACAAAAAGCAAAGAGCAACAGCAAAAGAATGAGGCAAAGGTTGAAAAAGAAATGGAGAGTCTCGTTATAAAAGAAATCAAGGTGTTGTTTCTATCTTTGCCTAGAGGTGATGATTCTATTTTGAAGGAAGTTGAAGAAGTAATTCCAAGAGAAGTGCCCCATGGATTCAAAAGAGTTGTGTTTGAACCTGGAGGATGAAGACTATTCTCAAAGGCAATAAATTCGAAGGTTAATTCTCTTCAAGAGGGAGGGAATGATGCAAACCAATTTATTTTAATTCAATAAAAACTAATTTATTTTAATTCAATAAAAGTCTAATAAATTTTGGACGGTGCACAGGTTAATTATGCTTGTGTGGACGGTGCACATGTTAATTGGGAGGGCAACCTTTGGCTTGCATGCCTAGGAAACTCCTTTTTAGTCATGAACCACTTTTATTATCCACTTAGTTTTCATTAGTTGGTTTAATTAGTCACTTAGTGGATTAATTATTGTTTTATGGGGAATTAGTCACATTAAGATGACGATTTTGTAAGCATATTCTATGCACCCCGTTTTCCTATATGTATGCATCTAGAACATGAATAAAAAAAAAACTTTGATGTTCAATTTGGTTTTTACCAATTGTGAGTGTTCTCTCTTGGGTTCTTCAATGAACCACCCTTGTTCTTATCAAGAATCCAAGATTCTTGTGGCGAACCTCACCTTGGCTTATCAAATCCACTTGGATTCGTGGCGCCTACCTCCCATTTCTCATCTTATACAATTTTGTATTTCATCTTCCTCTATAATTTTTGTTGTCACTCAAGGATAGATCCGAAAAATTTACATGATCTTTTTTTTGGATCATATCACAAAGATAGAAACAACACCTTGATTTCTTTTATAACGAGACTCTCCATTTCTTTTTCAACCTTTGCCTCATTCTTTTGCTGTTGCTCTTTGCTTTTTGTCGTTTGTCCTTCACAATTCTTTTCTTTGAGACCTAGGGGAGAAATGTTAGATAAATGAACCAAAGTAGAAGAATCCCAACATTTGTATCCACAAGCTAATCTAGAAGAAGGTACTAGAGTAATAGATTGCCATGACTTCCCAAGTGGATTTGAGGACTTATTTTCGGCTCTAGGGGGAAGCCATTATCTAGTTGTCTTCATCTCTTTATTTTCCTCTTGCAATTCAACTCCAATTGATACTTTGCATTCTTCCTTGGGAATTTCATTTTCAATTTCCTTGAATGGCTTGCAAGATTCCTTTGGAATGACATCTTCAATTTCAATGAATGTCTTGCAAGCTTCCTTTGGAGGAACACACTCAACTTCCTTCAAAAGAGAATCAACACAACTAGGCAAAGAATTAGTAATAGCATCAAAACAAGCATTCAAGTTTGTTTCTTTCAACTCACTTTCTTTTTTTGCTCTCATCTTTTCTTCAACCATTTTCTTCCAACATGCTTCATTTTCATAAATTTGTTTTTCATTCTCTCCTCTTTTCTCTTCCTTTTTGCACTCTTTATTCTCCTTTCCAATTTCTCTATCGCATCCCCCATATCTCCTTCCTCCATGCCTCCTCCTTTTTATTTCTACTAGCTTGTCAAGAGTCACAGTGAGCTTCTCCATGCCTCTTTGAAATCTCTCCATTTCAAGGAATAGTGTTGACATGATATGTGATGGGAAGAAGAATGTTTTTTTTTTAAAAAAAAAATCGAAGAACAAAATCAAAAAGTCACTCTAGGAAGGATGGCTCTAGATACCAAATGATATGATCCAAAAAAGGAACATGTAAATTTTCGGATCTATCCTTGAGTGACAACAAAAATTATAGAAGAAGATGAAATACAAAATTGGATAAGATGAGAAATGGGAGGTAGGCGCCACAAATCCAAGTGGATTTGATAAGCCAAGGTGAGGTTCGCCACAAGAATCTTGGATTCTTGATAAGAACAAGGGTGGTTCAATGAAGAACCCAAGAGAGAACACTCTCACAATTGGTAAAAACCAAATTGAACATCAAAGTTTTCTTTTTTTATTTATTCATGTTCTAGATGCATACATATAGGAAAATGGGGTGCATAGAATATGCTTACAAAATCGTCATCTTAATGTGACTAATTCCCCATAAAACAATAATTAATCCACTAAGTGACTAATTAAAACAACTAATGAAAACTAAGTGGATAATAAAAGTGGTTCATGACTAAAAGGAGTTTCCCTAGGCATGCAAGCCAAAGGTTGCCCTCCCAATTAACATGTGCACCGTCCACACAAGCATAATTAACTGTGCACCGTCCAAAATTTATTAGACTTTTATTGAATTAAAATAAATTAGTTTTTATTGAATTAAAATAAATTGGTTTGCATCAGAAAGCCCAACAAGTGTTAATTCAAACTATGGTTCTCATCATGGAAGCAAGCTCACATGCAAGATTGGATGGAATGAAGCCCAAATTATTAACTTACATTATCCAACTAAAGGATCCATGACAAGAGGGCGTGCAACATGAAGAAGAGTCCAATTTTAGTTGTTTATTTTAATTCAATAAGTGTAAATGGGTTTTATGAGTGAGCCCAATTACTAAGTGATGTTTTTAGGGCAGCCCACTTGTAATCCATGATGGAAAACGAATTTGTATGTGTCGTAGTGGGAGGAATCTTTAGCTTGCATGCTATAAGAACTCCTCAACGCGGGGGTTGATAGTTTGATAAATTGTATTAATTAGGTCGGGTTACACTGTTATTGTGAGAAGCAAGAGTAACCACCACATAATCGGGGGATAAAGAGTCAAGAAGAGGGGGGGGGCGTAACCTTCATAGTCTTATGGCTGAGTTGAATGATTTGGTGATTTGGTGGCTACATTATGAGGGATTTTTAGGCAAATTAATTAACTCATGTTATGATGGCTGAGTTAAGTGGGAATAAGTGAGTGTTTAAGGTCATGAATTAGCCAATTAAGTGGGGGTTATGGTTTAGTTTTGGAAGCCAAGAGTTGGCTGCCCAACTATATGTAATTTGTCACAAACACATGAAATGGTAACTTGGATGTTGAATTTAGATTAAATCCATTTGTGAGGGAATTGTCTCTCTTTGGTTCTTGGTTGAGCCATCTTGTTCTTATAAAGAATCCACGATTCTTGTGGCGAACCTCACTTGGCTCATCAAACTCTCTAGTTTGTGGCGCCACCACCATCTCTAATCCTCACCATTCGTGTTGTTGTTCTTGTTCAAAAACAAGTTTTCATTTGTGATTCTCTTCTTCAAAGTTTGAAAAATAAATTGCACAAATTATAAGGAAAAAAAAAGTGTGCATGAAATCTTGGAAAAAAAGAGAAGTGAAAAGTCTATTTGAGCAATTTGTGTTCTTAAAAAAAAATTATTTCCCTTCTTCCTTTGTTCTTATTTCCCATAGCTTTGCTTTTCTAGCCTTTCATTTTATTCTATTGTTTTTTGATAAGTTTTGTGATTTTTGTTACTTGATTTTTGGATTTTGTGTGGATTGTGTTTGACTCCTTTGAGGCCTAAAGAGAACAATTGAGTGGAAAAAGGCAAGAGTGAAAATTACATCTTGTGTGGAAAAAGCCAATTGAGTGAAATACATTTGTGTGCACAAGTGAGGGAGTGTAGTGAGGAATTTTATAATCTCTTGTTATATTTTGATATTGTGTGTTCAAGTGATGGCAGCCCATGAAGATAGTCCATCATTTTCTCCAAGGTCTTCAACTCTTTATGCTAGAATGACTACTCAAATACAAAACCTTCAAAGGCAAATGGAGCAAATGAGTGCAAATTATGATAGACAACTTGCCATCCTTCAAAACCGAGAAGATAGAATTGAAAGGGTCAAGATCCAAGTTCCTACCTTTCATGGGAAGAATGATCCCAAGTCTATTTGGAATGGGAGATGAAGATAGAGCAAGTGTTCAATTGCAATAATTACAATGAGAAAAAAAAAATGAAGTTAGCATCTCTTCCAATTTAAGGACTATGCACTTGTTTGGTGGGATCAATTTCAAAAGAGAGAAGGCTGATGTGGGGCAGAGCCTATTGAGACTTAGGTTGAGTTGAGAAAAATAATGAGGAGAAGATATGCTCCATACCATTGCCATAGAGTTCTTCACAACAAATTAACGAATGAGGCAACACTTCAACCTCTAAGGAGGCCGTGGCAAGTTCTCATGGAAAGAAACCTATGGATGTCTCTCCTAATTTGAGAGAAAATGAAAAAAGAGTGAAAAAAAATTGAAAAGAAGAGTGATGAAAGTGTGAAAAGAATCAAGAAAAAAATGTAGAAAAAAATGAGAGTATGGAAAAGAGTGAGAGACAAGAGAAAGATGAGAGCAAAACAAAAAGTGAGGAGGAAAAAAGTAAATGCATGTTTTGATGTTTTCCTAACTCTTTGCCTACTTGTGTTGATTCTCTTTTGAAGGAAATCAAAGATGTTCCTCCAATGGAAGCTTGCAAGACAACCGATGTAATTGAAGAGCTAATCCAAAGGGAAGTTCCCATGGTTTGGGAAGTTGCATGGTTTCCCAAAAGCATGGATATCTTAACACAAAATTTGGTAATATGCTTGGTAAATTGCAAGGGTCTTGTTACTCTTCTACATTTGATAGGAATGAAAACCTTCTTGATGAATTGCATGACTCTTATCATCTTCCTAAGATTGATTTGAGAATTATGAACCTAGACTTGAATGAATTCCTTGATAAATGTGTTGTTGTGCTTTCTAATGTTCATTTGATTTATCACAACAATTTTGAGGAATGTGTTGGATTACTTAGAAAGAGTTTGTTTCATAACTTGCTCACATACTCTTTTGATCAAAATAAAGTTAGCATTTTGAGGTTTGTTATGAGCTCTAAAGGTTTGCATGTGACAATAATTGATGGGTTAACTAATATTCCCCTTCTTACTTTGCCCATTCTTTGCAAATTCTTTTAAGCTTTCATATGATGATTCTAATGTGTTTGAGAGGATTGTCTTGTTTCAAAAGAACCATCCCTTGTTTGTGATAAGGAGAATGTCCTTGAGGTTCAACTTTCTTGGGAGCCTTTTAAAGAGAAAGTACATTTTCTTGTATGATCATGTTCAAGCCAAGAAAGGTAAACTTGAAAGTAGATTTTCTTAAGAGGTATAATGATAACAACCAACTTGTGGTTGCCTTGAAATGATCTTTTTTTGATTGAAATTCGTTTAGTGTTGTCCCACTTTGGTTCAAGAACAAAGACCAAATCAATTTCAGATTTAAGTAACAAAACAAAAGTTGAAGAAGAAAGAAGAAAGTGGAAGAGATAGAGATGATGAAGGGCCACAAACAATGGAAATTGTTTGATAAGCCAAGTGATGTTCTTCCCAAAAATTTGGAGATTCTTGATAAGAACTCAATCTTGGTTCAACCAAGAACTTAGGAGAAACACTTCTCACTAATTTGGATAAATTCCAACAACATCAAACTTGTTATTTCATATGAATTTTCGTTTTACATATAGTATGGCAGCCAAACTCTTGGCATCCAAAGATAAAATGAAACCTCCACTTGAATAGCCTACTATGTCACTAAATGACTCACTAATCCCTCCAACTTTTGGGCTTCCCAAAGAGATCCTACGCCCACACATGTCACTAATCCCTCCCCAACTTTTGGCTTCCAAAAGATCCCTACCCCACAATCATTTTACTAAATGACTCACTAATCCCTTCTTAACTCAGCCTCTAATGATGAGTCTATTATTCTCTCATAACCATTATTATGTGGCTTCCACACTTTACTTCTCATATTAAAAAGTGTAACCCATAATTTATTCAATTTATCAAAATATCAACACACTAGTTTAGGAGTTCTTATAGCATGCAAGCTAAAGATTCCTCCCACTAAGACAAATTCGTTTTCCATCATGGATTACAATGGGCTGCCCCAAAAACATCACTTAAAATTGGGCTCACTCATAAAACCCATTACACTTATTGAATTAAAACAAACAACTAAAATTGACTCTTCTTATGTTGCATCTCTTGTCAGTGGATCATTTAGTTGGATAATGAAAGTAATAATTTGGGCTTCATTCCATCCAATCTGGCATTTGAGCTTGCTCCATGGAGAGAACCATGTTTGAATTAACACTTGTTGGGCTTTCTTGGTTGTAACATTTTGTAATTGGTCCACAAGTCCTTGATAAGCTTCCCAGAATCATACTCCAAATTGGGCTCATACATTCCCTCCTTCTTTGAGTAATTAGTCCTCAATTGAAGTCTTCATCACAAAATTAGTCATTTTGGTTGCATCCAGGATGTTCTTCACAATTACATTGCCATAGGTGCTTCCTTTGGAATGAAGGTTGAAATTTCTGCAAAAATACAACACCACTAGACAAAGAAAGATCCTTAGAAGCATTAGCAATTAAATAAAAATTGTTGCAAAAGAAATGAATTGGGCCTTGGAAATCAAAGCCTCCTTCTTCACTTTTTGATGCCAAACAACTCTCTTTCTTTTCACTAATTTTCACAATATTTTCCTCATTATTTTATCTTGTCACTCTTTTTTTCAATTGTTTTCTCACCTTTTTCTTCAATCTTTTCTCACTCTCTTTTTCAATCCTTTTTTTATCTCCTTTTCTTTCTTTTTTTCTCACTCTCCTTTTCTTTTCTCTCTTGCTCTCTTTTTCTCTCGTTCTTATTTGATCCTCACAAGCTTGCTTTTGGGAAGATAAAGGAGAAGAATGACCTTTCGGTGTTGATGCATGAGGTGAACTTATTTGAGAACCCCCATCATGGATGGCCTTTGTCATATTGCCAAGGCCTTCCCAACAACATATGGCTTATCTCCTAGGCACCACATCACAAAGTACACAATCTTCATACTTTCCAATTGAGAATGGGACCTCTACTTGTTTGTTCACCAGCGTTTCCCCAACCTCACTTAGCCATGAAGCCTATATGGCCTTGGATGTGCCTTAGTAACAAGATTCAATTTGGACACCAATCTAGTGCTTACAACATTGGCACAACTCACACCATTAATGATTAGAGAACATACCTTTCCTTGAATTAGACATCTAGTTATTGAAAGATATTCTCCCTTTGGCTTGCTTCATGATCCTTGACTTGACTTCCAAAAGCCTTCTTACCATGAATAAGTCCCCTCCGGAATTTCTTCTCTTTTCCTCTCCTCCTCACTTGAGGAAATTCGCCAGAGAGACCACTTCACCATTCCTTGCCACCATTGTCCTCTTTGTTGGGCATTGGGATGCAATATGCCCATGGCCTAAGCATTTGAAACACTTGGCATCACGGCTCCTGAGAACTTGGTTCCGGTACGCCTTTCCTTGAGGGGTGCTCCAGGCCTCTTTGAAAATGGTGCACCCTCCTTCTTTGAATCTTCCTTCAAATTTGAGGATGGAAATTTGGAAGATGAGAGAAAAAAGAATATTTTGACTTTCTCCCTCTTAATTTGTTGCTCCACCTTAATCGTTTGTTGAACCAAATCTTCAAGCTCCACATAATTTTTGTAACTCCACTATGTCTTGAATATCTTGATTCAAGCCATGTAAGAACTCTTGCATGTTAGCCTCCCTATCTTCTTTAAAAATTTGACCTAAGTAAGGCCAACTCCATCTCCAAGAAATATTCATCAAAGCTTTTGGTCCCTTGGGCTGTCAGCCTTTGTAACTTGTTGTGAATATCCACTTTGACAATGATTTGAGACATACTTGATATGATCCGTAACAAGGAACATATATATTTTGGGATCTATCCTTGAGTGACCAACAAATTGTAGAAGAAGATGAAATGCAAAATTGGACAAGATGAGAAATGGAAGGTAGGCGTCTCAAATCCAAGTGGATTTGATAAGCCAATGTGAGGTTCGCAAAAGAATCTTGGATTCTTGATGTACAGTAACAAGGGTTGGCTCAATGAAGAACCCCAGAGAGAGAAACACTCTCAGTACTAATTGGAAATTTCAATCCAAAATGAACTCAAATAGACATTCACCGGGTAATAGAAAGGGGTACATATAGCATAGGGAAATAAAACCAAGATAAGTCATAACAGACATAAAACTCCTAATAAATTAGACATAAATTTTCACTAAGTGGTTATTAAAAGAACATAACTATCTCATTTAAGAAAATAATAAAAGTGGTTCCACAATCTCTAAAGGAGTTACCAGTATGTGCCATGTCAGTTTCCCTTTTGTAAGTTCTGCAAAATGTGCCAGCTACCATTCACACTGGGCCTTGCTCGCCCATCAAGCTTACCGCAGCCCATCAACATATAAATCCTTGGCTTATGTCCATATTCTATTAAACATGCAGCTCATTTTTCACCATGATAGATGCTGAGTTTGG
>JAUPTC010000596.1:0-42283 GCA_030762895.1 Sophora flavescens
AACGAGTCAAAGTTCAACTTAGGAACAAAACAAGGCAAATTTGGGCAAACGAGTGAACTGGAATAATTTGCACAAAAACCACAGTCCATCTAGTTATAAAACTAGATAAGCGAGGGGCTTATCAATCCTCCAGATATAGGTACTCCGTTGGCATTTGTCATATATTTGCATTTTCTACTCTAGGTCATATATGTTTTATATAATAATAAACTATATATTTAAATAAATTTATTTTTAGGTCCGGGATGGAACCCATGGTATCCCCAGTAGGTAGTCGTAGGACTAATCTCTCGAGAATCTAGAATACAAGTTAAGGGGCAACTCCTCTTATTAATGATATAACCATCAGACATAATTTCTTCCTTTTATTGATATGTGATACATGATATTGATCTTTGTGTATGCTATCTTTTTTTCTTTCTTTTTTGAATTTAATTGATATGTATTATCGGGGTAAAAAAAATTTTACATTATCAACCAATCATAAATTTCCACATCATTTTAAATATTTAACTTTTAACCTAACTACCTTTTTGTAAAAACCTAATTACCTTAAAATTCACTCATACCATGATTTGTGATTGGTTGACATTACAATTTTTTTTTACACTAATAGTCTATCAAAATTACACTCTTCTTTATAAGATTCTCCAAACAAGTTAATTTAATCTTGATTCATCTCCGCCTTTCTCAACATAAACATATCTCAAGTTTGTCCTCTCGTCTATATAAAGCATAAGTTTGAGGATTTCTCAAGCAAATTATCAAATCTCTACTTAAAAAGTGTAGCTTTGAAGAAAAACAATTATGTTATTGAGAATGGCCAATGATGGGAGCGATGGCGACAATGATTCATATTCTTATAAAAATGATCATCGTACAAATCAAATCAATGAAGCACCAAAGGTATACCATCAATACTAAATTCTCATTTAGATTTATAATTTTTTTTATTTTCTACCTGCAACTAAGCATATATTTTTCATATAACAAGGATCAATGGTTCAAATTTGATTTTATCTAAAACACACAAGATTTAAATGTATAAATATAATCTATTTTCACTTGTACTATAAAAAAATCTATTTTCATATGTTTTTGTTGATTGATATACAATTAGATATATTCAATAACAATATATTTTCTTAGGTCAGTTTTTCTAAGTAAAGGAATAAATTTCTTGTTTTGAAAATAATGTTTGTTTAGATCTTATCTCAACTTTGTCACCAACATCAAATGATTTAGATTTAAATTAAATTTCAATGTTGACCCTAAAGAGTTAATTTGCTTGAATGAGTATATATGTGACCTTTAGATTTACACATAGTCAAATGATTAATTTATTACAACATCTAACATCAAATGAGCCTATACTTTCATTAGCTACTAAAGCGCTTTTGATTTTTTTGATATCTTGAATCCCCGGACTTCCCAAGTCATTAATTTATCAATAATAATCCACTCTAAAGTCTCGATGACTTGTTTGGTTGAAAGAGTTTCAATAAAAGTTTTTT
Source organism: Sophora flavescens (assembly GCA_030762895.1). NCBI lineage: Eukaryota > Viridiplantae > Streptophyta > Magnoliopsida > Fabales > Fabaceae > Sophora > Sophora flavescens. Next base: position 1,515 of record JAUPTC010000596.1, read on the forward strand.
TAATTATATTATTTTAATTTTAATTTTAATTTTTATTATATGAAGTCTCGCAAATATCTCATGGTTGTCCCTTTGATTTAATTCAAGTGACTCAATTTAATATGTAATTTCTCTCATCAAATACAATATATACATCTTCCTTAAAAGAGAGTAGTTACAAGTTTTTTTTTATAAAGATAGAAACCTTGAAATGTAGCCAAAATTTGTATTATTTTATGGATTTCATACTAAAGCAAACATATATACCTTTTTACAAAATTTCTTTCCTATATAACTTCAAAAAAATTTATCGTCTTCTTTCTTTGATTTTCAGTTTCGTGGATTCGGTGGTGAACACTCGAGGCGATTTTGTAGTGTACCATTGGACAAACCCTTCCGACTAAAAAAGAGGATGTTAAGGCAAGAGAAGGTAAGTCGAGTTCTACATAGATTCCGACTCTTGTGGCAATGTTGCTAGGTTTATCAACCATAGTTGTGAGCCAAACCTCTTTGTCCAGTGTGTTCTAAGCTCCCAACATGACATCAAATTAGCTCGAGGGAGGGGGGTTCTATTTGCTACAACAAAGTACATCCTTATCATCCACGAAATTCTGACGATAGTTCCGAAAGGTTATTTACTCATACACAGAATTACATATTGATAGTATGATTTTACATCATATTTCATGTACACTTTTGCGTGCATTTCCATATAGTTTAGGCATGATTAGTTTGATTTTTATTAGTTTTTACCTTGGACAGGTGAGGCGGTTTCTTGGTGTTGTTTTGCGAGAATTTAAGGAAAAATGCTCAGAATTAGCCATGATGGAGCTTGGATGAAGACAGAGCTTGAAAAGTGAAGAAAATGACCCAAGCAGAGCCCATCACGACCTGGCGTGATGACCATCACGGCCGTGATCAATCGTGAGTAGAAGGCAAAAGTCGAAGCATCACGGCGACCATGATGGCCATCACACGGTGGAAGAGACCAATTAGTGGAGACAAGCGATCACGGCCTGGCCATGATGAGTGTCACTACCGTGATGGGCATATTTTGGAAAGCGCCCAAGGCGGCGTCACGGCCTGGCCGTGACACGAATCCCGATCTATAAAGAGGCACGGGCGAGAACAGAGGAAAACAGTTTTGAAACCTAAATCACTCTCTCTCGAACCGGGGCAGCTGCTGACAAGATTCCATGGAGTTCTTCCTCCTTTTTCATCTATATTTCTTTGGTTTTGGCTATGATCATGAGTAGCTAAACCCCCATTGGGGTTAGGTGTAGCTCTTTCCGAATTTTCCATGTATCTAATTTAATCTTGTAATACAGTTTTACTTCTTTATGAGTGATTGATTTTCTATGCTTAATGCTTGTTGTGGCTAGCACCCCCATGACTTGATTAGTGTTTTGATATGCAATTGGAAAATTCATATTAGAATCGGAATCAAATTAATCACCTAGTAACCCTTGCGTCTAGGAATGGAGTTTGATTTACTAGTAATCGCGTAATCCCTAATCTTAATGCAAATTCATTAATCTAGGCCACCTAAGGAATTAGGGTCTATTAGTGGATTTAGGCTCTTGTCATCCGAGGAATCGGGGCTTGAGTAATTTAGTGGATTGATTGTCATAATTGAAGTAGAAACTGTTTATTAGTCATTTCATTGCATGGGGATGAAGTTTTGTGAACCTAATCCCAACATATTTCATATATTTGAAGAATCCCTCTAACTGCCTGCCAAGTGTTCGACAAAAAAACCCAAGAAGAACTTTTCCCTGTATTTTGTTTATTTTAGGTTTAAATCTTATTTGGGATTGGTATTTACTATCGAGATCCCTTCAATCCAAATATTCGCTTAGATAGTAATTGATTCGGTGAGTGCTAGTACTTGTCACGGTCCTCGTGGGAACGATAAACGGTCTCACCACCGTATTACTTGCACGACTAGGTGTATTTGCCTAGAATCGTCAACAAGTTTTTGGCGTAGTTTGGGATGTGTTTCAATATTAGCATACCCAATTCGGTTACTAATTTAAGCAAAAAAAAAAATCTTGTAATCTGTTTCTTCGTAATATTTTTCTTGTTTTGTTTTCCGTCATTTTTTAATTGTGTTTGCTGTTTGTGTGCTTGATAATAATGCTAACACTCTTGTTGCTAGACTGTTTGTGTATGCGAGGTACTATCCCAGCTGACCAACTCCTCCACGATCCTGAAATTGAAAGAACAACTAGGGAGAATCGGAGGCAAGCAAGAGAGCAGAACCATTAGAGCCAGCAAGTAGAAGAACAAGAGATTTCCACCTCTCAAGTTCATCAAGAAAGACTCGAGAATGGCGGAGGCAATGGTGAAGGTGCTCCACCACGGAGGACACTTGGTGACTATGCCAATACAAATGTCAATCGGCATGTCACTAGCATAGTGAGGCCTCCGGTGAACTGCAACAATTTTGAAATCAAGCCAGCTCTCATCAATATGGTTTCACAAGAATCAATTTCTTAGGTTGGAGAAAGAAGATTGACATCTTTGTCGCACGCGCCAAAAAAGCGGCGGTTTGTAAAAATATGTAGCAAGGGGCGACAACTGGGTATCGTCTCACAAGGACTCTTGGTTGTTGTTAACAGTAAAAGTCAGATTTTGGGGGGTTTTGGATATTTGAAATAAAATAAAGAAAACAAAGCAGAAAAACAATGCAAACTAAATAATTATCAAATAAGCTAAACGATCAACCTCATCGCTTTGGTTTCCCACTATCATCGGTTCACATAATTCCAAGTCCTAAGCTGATTCTAAACCCTTTTCGATTGTAACATCAATTAACAAGCTAAACCGATGCTCATGAGACATATGTTCCTATTCCCGAGTTAAGCAAGCGGGTGAAGCCCTTCGTGAATTAAGCAAACACGAATTGAACACACGTGAATTAAGCAAACGCGATTAAATATAGGAACACACAATCATCGAAACAAATCAATATATATTCTATATAATCCTGAATTAAGCAAACAGAACATACGTAACAAATATTGAAAGAGAATAGCATTAAGTTTAGGAATTACAAAACCTCAAGTGGCGGCGAAACCCGATTACAGTAGATTGATCAAAGGAGACTAGTTCTCCATTACAAACATAAACCTAATCCTAATTCGCAGCCGCCTAAAAGAAAAGAAGAAGAGAGGAGAGATTTGAGTTCTGCCCCTAAAAGCAAGACTATAAATACAGTATTCAGGTTGCGGTAGCTCGCGAGGCGAAAGATGTTTCGCGAGGCGAATCTTATGAACTGATCCTTCAGTGTTTTGGATTTCTCGCGAGGCGAAACATGATTCGCGAGGCGAGCCGGAGGAGGTGACTGTTGCTTGCTCGTCTTGGTCTTGAGCTCGCGAGTGAGCGAGACTCTCACGAGGCGAAAACTCCAGAATTGCTTCTCTTTATTAACCTGAAAACAGGAAATAGCAGTAAGTGCTTTATTTGACTCTAAATCAACTAAATTAACCTAAAACTACTTTAGAGACTCAAAATGTTGCTTGAGGACAATTTAATCTAATTTGGACGAAAATGAAATATAATTAGCACAAAACCATGGTCATACTAGTCATAAAACTAGATGAGCCAAGGCTTATCAAAGATCCTAATAGTCATGTGTCCAACTTCCGGAGTTGTGTGATACGGTGAAGATAAATGGTGCCTCCGATGATGCAATTCGCCTAAGGTTGTTCCCTTTCTCTACGAGAGATAGACCCAAGTCTTGGCTCCAATCTCACCCCAAGGGGAGCTTCACTACATGGGATGACTTAGAGGCAAAATTTCTGGCAAGATTCTTCCCCACCTCAAGATTTGTGAAGACAAGGGGTGACATCATAAGCTTTTCTCAACAAGAAGGTGAGACTCTTCATGACACACGGGACAGGTTCAAAGGCTTACTCCAAAGATGTCCAAATCATGGGTTTGATGATCTTACTCAGATGCAAACATTCTGCAATGGAGCGAGCCGTCAACCAGGTATATGTTGGATGCCTCATTGGAGGATCCATGAACACAAAGACAGCGGAGGAAGCACTGATTTTGATAGAGGCTATGGCATCTAATGACTATTTGATGCATCATGATCGAGGTCCCACAACAAGAAGGGGAGTATTGGAGTTAGATTCACAAACTGCACTGTTAGCTCAGAATAAGATCATGACACAACAACTCGAGTCCATCACTAAGCAGCTAGCTCAACTCCCACAACAACTCCAAACTGTTCAAGGGACAATTATGCCACCTCAACAAGTAATGAGATACGATTTTTGTGGAGGAGATCATGATAATGGAAGATGTGAGGCACCACCTAGTTCCCATGAGGAAGCTAATTATATGGGGAACTATGGGCATCAAGGCAACAACCAATACCCTAACATCTACAACCAAGGGTGGAGGAATCAAACAAGTTTTGGTTGGAAACAAGATACCGGACAAGCAAGTAAGCCTCAATCCACACCACCGCCTCAAGACCGGACTTCTATCTTGGAACACACCCTCAATCAGTTCATGCAGATGTCCATGTCAAACCAGAAAAACACCGATGCTTCTATAAAGAACTTGGAGGTTATAGTTGGAAAGATTGCAAATAAAATATCAGAGCAATCTAGCTTAAGTTTTTCAGTTAACACTCAAACTAACCCTAAAGAGCATTGCAAGGCTATTGTGTTGAGGAGTGGTAAAAGCCTTGAGGAAGAGAGTGGTGAGCCTTTGGTGAAAAATCAGAAAATTGATGAAAAAACAGAGTTGAGTGCTGAGAAAAAAGAAGAAAAGGCACGAGAGGTTGTAGTAGAGGAGGAAGAAAAAGACGGTGGAAAAGACAAGGGGAGAAGCTAGTGGATGAGAATTCAATTTTGAGGAGGTGTAAAAGTCAGATTTTAAAAGATGGAGACAAGCCTCAAGAGATCCCCTCTTATGTGAAGTTGTCGTATCCTCATTTGAGCAAGAAAAGGGAGAAGGAAGAACAGTTTGCCAAATTTCTTGACATTTTCAAGAGGTTACAGATTAACATACCATTTGCTGAAGCACTAGAGCAGATGCCCACCTATGCAAAGTTCATGAAGGAGTTGCTCACGAAGTAAAGAAAGTTCAAAGAAGGTGAGGCTGTTGCCTTGAGAAGAGTGTAGTGCGATACTTGCAGAGGAAGCTACCTCCAAATCTAAAAGATCCTGGTAGTTTTACAATCCCTTGTACTATTGGGATTTGTTGCTATTGGGAAGGCCTTATGTGACTTGGGAGCGAGTATCAATTTGATGCCGCTTTCAATTTTAACAAGCTTGGAGGTGGTGAGGTGAAACCGAGCAAAGGATGGCATTGCAACTAGGCGATAGATCCATCAAGCGTCCTTATGGTATTTTGGAAGATGTCTTGGTTAAAGTGGACAAGCTTATCTTCCCAGTGGATTTTGTGATATTAGACATGGAGGAGGATGCGAAGTTCCACTTATACTGGGAGACCTTTTTCTTGCAACCGGTCGTGCTTTGATAGACGTACAAAGGGACAACTTCGACCTCAGTGGAAGATGAAGAGGTTACTTTCAATGTGTTTGAAGCTATGCATCGCCCGAGTGATGAAGAGAATTGTTTCCGCATGGACCTTGTGGAAGTAGCGGCTAAAAGCCTTTGCATACCAGCTCCACTCCTCTACTCTTGAGAAGGTAATGGTGGACTCTATTGAAAATCTTGTTGAGGGAAGAGGAGAAGGAAATAGAAGATTGTTTGTATGATGCTGAAGCTCAACCCAAGCAACTTCTTGTGAATACTAAGAAAGAAGAGCTCAAAAAGGATGAAGCCCAAGAGAAGCTCGGTTAGAGCTTAAACCTCTACCTCCCCACTTGAAGTATGTGTTTCTTGGAGAGAAGGATGAAGACCCTGTCATAGTGAGCAATGTATTGTCCAAATTGGAAGAGGAGAAACTTGTAAGGGTGCTTGAGCATAAGACAGCTATTGGATGGTCCATCTCGATTTGAAAGGTATTAGCCCCACGTTTTGTATGCACAAGATCATGATGGAGGCTGAATTTAAACCAGGTGGTCCAAACCGCAGAGGAGGCTCAATCCTACAATGAAAGAAGTGGTGAAGAAGGAGGTGCTGAAACTCCTTGAAGCTGTAACGATCTATCCGATTTCCGATAGTGCTTGGGTGAGTCCGGTAAAAGTGGTTCCAAAGAAAGGTGGCATGACCGTCGTGCACAACGAGAAGAATGGGTTGATCCCAACTAGAACGGTCACCGGTTGGCGAATGTGTATAGATTACCGGAAGCTAAATCAAGCTACTAGGAAGGATCACTTCCCACTTCCATTCGTGGACCAGATGTTGGAGAGGTTGGCCGGGAAAGCTTACTATTGTTTCTTGGATGGTTATTCGGGTTATAACCAAATTGCGGTTAACCCGGAAGACCAGAGAAAACTGCTTTCACATGCCCGTTTGGAGTTTTTGCCTATCGGAAGATGTCTTTCGGTCTTTGTAATGTGCTGCGACATTTCAAAGGTGCATGCTGTCCATTTTCCGAAATGGTAGAAAAGTACATTGAGGTTTTCATGGATGATTTTTCTATTTTCGGTTCCTCTTATGATCATTGTTTGTCTAACCTTGTTGATGTGTTAAAGAGGTGCATGGACACCAATTTAGTCTTAAATTGGGAGAAGTGTCATTTATGGTGCAAGAAGGCATTGTGCTTGGGCAAAAAATTTCAGCAAAGGGGATCGAAGTGGATAAGTCCAAGATTGATGTTATTGAGAAACTACCTCCACCGAGTGAATGTCAAGGGTGTGAGGAGTTTCCTTGGGCATGCAGGCTTTTACCGAACGGTTCATCAAGGACTTTTCAAAGATAGCCAAGCCGTTGTGTAGCCTTTTGAACAAGGACACTCCATTTGTGTTTGATACTGCTTGTCTTACCTCTTTTCAGATTTTGAAAGACAAGTTGATTACTGCTCCCATTCTTGTTGCACCCAACTGGGAGTCACCATTTGAATTAATGTGTGATGCCAGTTACTACGCAGTTGGGGCGGTTTTGGGACAGCGGAGGGACAAATTTTTCCATGCCATTCATATGACATAAAGGTTCTCAATGAGAACCAAGTAAATTATGCAACAACTAAAAAAGAGTTGCTAGCCATAGTGTTTGCATTGGAAAAATTTCGTTCCTACTTAATAGGGTCACAAGTCACTGCTTTTACTGATCATGCTGCAATTAAATATTTGTTGACTAAGTTAGATTCTAAACCAAGACTCATAAGGTGGATTCTATTGTTGCGGGAATTTGAGTTAGTCATTAAGGACAAAAATGGCAGCGAGAATGTGGTGGCTGACCACTTGTCCCGGTTGGTGAATGAAGAGGTGGCTGCAAAGAAAAGGACATTCGGGATGAGTTCTCGAATGAGGCTTTATTGCTGGTACATGAGAGACCATGGTTTTGCGAAATGGTAAATTTCAAAGCAGTCAACATTGTTCGAGCACCTCACTTGGCAACAAAAGAAGAAGTTCTTCGGGATGCCAACCATTTCATGTGGGATGACCCATTTCTGTTCAAGGTTAGACCCGGATGGCTTGTGGAGGAGGTGCGTTAGTCAAGAGGAAGCATGGAAAGTTTTGTGGCATTGTCATAACTCTCCATATGGTGGACATTACAATGGGGATAGGACGTTTGCAAAGGTCCTTCACTGCAGGTTCTTTTGGCCTTCAATCTTCAAGGACTCTTACAATCATGTGAAGAGCTGTGACAAGTGCCAAGGGAGGGAACATTTCAAAAAGGGATGAGATGCCACTGCGGAGAACATATTGGAGGTTGAGGTATTTGACTGCTGGGGCATAGACTTTATGGGTCCACTTCCACCTTCATTCTCCAATCAATATATCTTGGTGGTGGTGGACTATGTTTCTAAATGGGTGGAGGCCATTGCAACACCGAAGAATGATGCCCGAGGCAGTGATTAAATTCATCAAGAAGAACATCTTTGCTCGGTTCGGTGTCCCAAGGGTTCTTATAAGTGATAGGGATCTCACTTTTGCAATCACAACTGAGAAATGTGTTGACCAAGTATGATGTGAGTCATAAGGTAGCATCTCCCTATCATCCACAAACAAATGGGCAAGCGGAGGTCTCTAATCGAGAGATTAAGAGAATTCTAGAAAATACTGTGGCCGCTTCAAGAAGAGATTGGGCAAAGAAGCTTGCGATGCCTTGTGGGCCTACCGGACTGCACTGAAAATTTACGTGGGGTTATCTCCGTTTCAGATGGTCTATGGGAGGGCATGTCATCTACCCGTAGAGTTGGAGCATCGAGCATTTTGGGCATTGAAGTTCTTGAATTTTGATGCCACTCTGGCGGGTGAGAAAAGAGTGAATCAGCTGCATGAGTTAGAGGAGATGCGTCTTAATGCATATGAGAATGCAGCTATTTACAAGCAGAGAGTCAAGACCCACCATGACAAGAGGATCGTTATGAAAACATTTCAGCCCGGACAACAAGTTTTATTATTCAATTCCTGGCTGAGATTGTTTTCGGGCAAGTTGAAGTCTAAGTGGTCGGGACCTTTCACTGTCAAGGAAGTCTCACCTCGAGGAGCTGTGGAAGTGGAGGATCCTACTTCAAAAAGGACCTTCAAAGTCAATGGCCAAAGACTCAAGACCTACTTGGGTGGTGACATCGAGAGATTGATCTCAGTTGTGCGCCTTCATGATCCTTGAGGTCACCTACCCGTCAAGCTAGTGACGTTAAAGAAGCGCTTATTGGGAGGCAACCCAAGTTTTCTTTCCATTTTCCTTTTGTTTTTGATTTTTCCATCTTGAATAATTTGAGAGGATCAAGAGTAAAAAGATCATAAATTAATAGTCTGGTTAAGTGTTTTCATGGTAAGGAGGAAGGAAAAGCAAAAAGGGCAGAGACAACAAAGTCAGCAACCATCACGCCCAGGTCGTGACACTGGTCACGGCCGTGATAAGCCTAATGTGATCCCCATCACGGGCGTGATGGGAGGACCCTGAAGATTAGAGAGCATCACGGCCTAGCCGTGATGGAGGTCACGCGTGACTGAGCTACCCCTATGGACCAGAATGCATCATGTAACACCCTGTATTTTACTGTTTTAAATAGCAGTAATACATATAAATATGTTTATAAATTTATTTGAGTTTTATAAAATTATTTTAAATAAACGGAGGTTATTACTCAATCCTACTTGATCGTAGGAAGCTACGATTAAAATTTAGGTTGGAAAGTCGGGCGAAACCCGACCCGCGAATTCCATTGACAGTATAATAATACTGCTCAAAAGACCTAATTTTAATTCGTGAACGAAAGACTTAAGTTTAGTATTTTATTTTCTCTAATTCTGTATTTTTAGAATTATTTTCAGATAAAATAAAATAATTTACGTATTTCAGAAGTGAACACGTAATCGGGTAGGCGACGAAAGGGAAATTAGAGTTTCTAAGAGTAAATAGAGGGTTTATCTTAGGATTTTGAGATGATTCAAGGGGATGAATCATATTTTTAAGTCTAGAAGGTTTTTCAGGGTTAAATAGAAAATTTAGGAATTTTACGTTTAAGCCCCTGAACTTTCTGTAAATTACCCTTTTGTCCCTAAATTAGTTTTTTAAGTTTTTACAAGTGGATTGGGCTAGAATACTTGTTTCCAATCTCAAATGGTCGTGGCTTAGAAGCCCAAAATGTTCTAGTTCATAGTTTGATTCCATAAAACCATTTAAGTTTCCTATCTTAAGCCTAATGCTTAAATTTTCAAGTGGGCCCCACAAGAATGAACCCAAGCCCAAATTAACCCAGCCCATGCGCAAGCCCATGAGGATTTGTGGCTGCCTCATTGTTGTTGAATTCATCATGATGTTTCTAGAGTTTTCCACAAGTTTCTACATTATACTACATTATCCTTGATTTTTCCACAATGTTCTTGATTCTTCTTAAATGCATGAATTATCCTAACATATCTTTGACTCATAAATTCAGCCAACAAAGTCAAGATAAGCTAGCATTTAATGTGGCAAAATCATCATCATGACATTTTATTGACAAATTGCAAACTAGTCCTTCAACTATTGGAATCTTTGCAAAGTGGTCCTTAGAACTTAATTGCATTTGGATCCTTTAGCAAGACAACTCATCATCATCTAGAGTCTTCCTAATATGGCGCCACTATCACTATAAATACCATACTCTCACTTTTCATTTAGTTTCTTTTGACATTTGCTTCCAAAACCCTAAAGTTCATAAGTCTCTTAGTTCTAAGTTGTAAAATAAGTTCTTGGATTTCCTTTGTCATTGATCTTCAAGAGGTAAATCCTAATCTTCATTCTTAATCATGCCTATGTTCTTTAGCAAGTTTCTTTATTTAAGGCTTATATCATAGTTGTTCATCACTTTAAAGTTTCTAACCCTAGAACTTTGAAAAGTCATAATAAATTCTAGAAAAATCTAATGATGATGAAACTACTTTCTATCTTCTTGATATCATGCATATTATCTAAATCCAAGAGCATGATGTAATCAAAAATTTCTTTCTTGAAAACCTAGCCTTGGCCGAATCTATCACCTTAGGGTTGGTAGAGTTTTGTTTATGTGTTTTCATGTATTCTATATGGCATGTATGACTAGACACTCTAATCCATGTTAGTCTCTTAAAATGAATATTTTACTCAAAAATATTTATGTTGGCCGAACCCTAAGTGGGTGAGTTTTGTTGAGTTTTTTCATGGTTTTCATAAATGATCTTAGAAATCAATCTCTTTGTATGTATGCTTTATAAATCCAAGTTGATTTGTTAAACTAAGAACCCTAGCCCTATGAACCTATTGAGGCCGAATCCATGTATAAAATAGTTAGAAAGTTTTGAGTTTTAAATTTAGTTATTTAGTCACTAATCTATGATTTAGGTTAATCAAGGATCATTAATCCATAACTTAATCATGATTAGAAGTTTTAGTCATTCAAAAACCCTAGAGGCCGTGACTATGTATTAGGGTTTAGAATGTTTTAGTTTCTTGAGTTGTAACTATTTGGTTGTAATGGATGAAGGTTAGTTGAGTACGACGTTTACAAGGTAACTGAAATTCCGAAGGAATCCGTAAGTTCATCAAGGAGTCTTCAAGAGGTAAGGGGGGAACACCGGAGGATTTTATTCAATGGCTATATGCTACCCTGTGGTTGTTTGTAATTATTTGTTTGTTAGTATTTATTTATGTTGTTTATGGTTGTGTTATTTGTATCTGTGTGGTTTTAATTGCGTTAATTGTTTATCTGCAATTATATCATGTTACTGTGATGCATGATCTGCCTGGGAAATATCTGTGATATAACTGTTGTTTGATGTGTGAGAAGCCTGACAGTGGTTAGTGCACAATTAAGAAAGACGGATAAAAGCTTTAAGAAGCTTCGCAAATTATATTCAATGTTTTCACGGCAAAATATTGATATATGATATTAAAGGGAATTTATTTTGAGAAAAATAAAGAGTTTTGAAAAATATTATTATTTTAATAATTTATTTTTGGAAAAGTGAATTATAAGTCACAACGAGTGCAAAACCATGAAAATATTTTGGTACTGCTGAATTTTACGTAAGAAAACTCGGAATATTACAAAATATTCTTTTATGAAATTAATTGGTGAAAATAAGTTAATCATGATTTTAGAAAATTAATTAAGTGGAAAAAGTTAAGTTTTTGGCTTAAAAGCCTTAAAAATAATATTTGACGGCAAATCTGGAAAATATAGACGGCAAGTATTTTCGAAACGGCAGTGCCTATTTTGAGGAAATTAAACCTCAAGTGACTCATTGTTTTGTGAAAAACTAAGTTTTTATTATTTAAGGATTTTATAATGAATTTCTACCATTGGAAAAGAATTTCTAAAAATCAAAAGTTGATTTGAAAACATGTTGAAAGTACCGTTGGACTTAGTAACCGAGACGTCGGGGTACTAATGTTCTGTGTTGTGATGGACTCAATCATTTGGACTTTGAGGGCCTATATTGTATACATGAGGTATACTGTGTTGAAACATTGAAGATGTTTTCTAGTAACACGAACCTAGGACTGGTGCACCGGTCGAGAGGTGTCGTGATTGAGCACTCGGACAGTAAGGTCCTGTGTTGTAATGAAAGTTTTAAAAAGTGTTTTAAAACTATGTGAGTCGTAAGCCATTTTGAGCTTCGGCAAGGAAAGTTTGAACACAAAGAAAAGAACAAAACACAAGTGTTTTGCATGCATTTGGCAGACGTGCCTGCTGTTTGTGGTATAATGCATCAATTACCATCGGCGAAAGGTAATTACGACATGCATTTTCTCATGTGCCTAGGGAGGACATGGAGACCCCATCTTACTTGCTAATAGGTAGGCCCTGATTGTGGACGTTAGCAATGTGTTTGGCCTTGTGTTCCTGGCTATGTATGCCTTTGTGGATGGGAAGAGGTTGCGCACCTGTTGGCAGGTGGCCAAGTTAGCCAGTGTGGCTATGGAGTCTGATCAAATCATATTATGTTGGGATATCTCATGAGATTAGGACGAAAATTAGATGATGAATTGAAGTGTAATGCATAATTTTATGGATGATGTTTGGGGTGTTAAACCCACTAATAAACTGTTTGTTATAAATGTATGTACTTGGTAAATCTTTGATGTGTTTATATGGTGGCTAGTATGTGGTTATTGAGTAAGATCCATGTATTGGTTTCTCACTCTTACACACATTCATATGGACCCAGAAATACCCTTGGTACAATCGAGGGTCCGAACGATCACTTTTGATCGTGCACAATATGGTGGTGCCTGGGAGATTAACCTTGGGGCACTCAGCGCCACCTACCATGGACCGAGTAGAGAGGTGATCGGAACAATAGAGGAAGGACCTCAACAGAGAATTCACGTAGTGGAGACGGTCGAGGTATCTCTACCTCCAATTTGGCTTTACCTATAGTATCTGGAAGAGCACGGATTGATGGATCCATTTCCTCAACCACATCCTCTTCAGATATTAGGACCTGTGGAACCTCCTGCTGAGGTGGAGTTAAATGAGGGAGAGGAAGATCCAGAGGAATACATAGAGGACGATCCTGAGTTTCAACCTCCTGCGGTTGATGATGAAGATTCTTCAGATGACACAGTGGTAGCAGAGGCATCATCGTCAGATTCGTCAGTTGTAGGAGGTATTGATCATCATGATCTTCCCAATGGATTTCAGTAGCTTGACCAGCTTAGGTAGAGTTTTGAGGTATTGAGTCTTGACAGTTTTGATCTGGCTTCAGATAGCCATGAGTTTTGAATGTGGTTCTGAACTACTTGTTGCTGATGTGTATATATCTTTATTTTCTTTGTCTCGTTAATGGAGAATAGCCTATACTCATGAGGGCTCTTTTGTTATCTCCTATTATAGGTGTTGTGTATATAAAAGGTGATGTATATATATATATATATATATATATATATATATATATATATATATGTTTACAATGGTTTTATGTTGTATGTTATGAAAAAAAAATCAGTACTATTTTTGTGAAGAAACGTTTAATTAAATATATATTTCTGAAAGTAACCAGCGTAAATATTTAAATTACCGTTCTTGGGTGGTAGTGTGATGACCCTAGATTAGGGTGTCGCATTTGTGGTATCAGAGCTGGTCGAGTCTTTCGGGAATGTCGGGAAATAGGTCTGTTATGTCTTTGTTGTGTGATCTCTGACTTAGACTTGTTTTAATTACTTATTAGAAGTAATGTGTGGAGTGAGTAAGTTTGCGTTTCAGTTTCTGGTTTTGGTTTAAGCGATGTTGGTTTGTAGGTCAGTTATGGAACCGGAGTCGGACGTGGACGTGGACGTGGACGAGGCCGTAGAGGCGGTCGTGTAGGAAGTCGTGGTAATATAAATGAGGAGTATGAAGAAGGAGTGGACTATGCGGCTCAAGCAATGGAGAATATGGCAGCGACAATTGCAAATCAAACCGCAGCGATGAATGTCCAGAATTTGCAAGCTGCGGAAGGCAAGGCTTTGATGGCGTTTCAAGTCAAAATCCTTCCAGCTTTGGTCTGGATGCTAATCCTGAAAAGGCTGATCTATGGATCCAGGAGTTGGAAAAGATCTTCGAGTTTGTTGCTACGCCGACAGATGTTCGGGTCACTTATGCTGCTTTCCTATTGGTGGGAGATGCGGAGTATTGGTGGAAAGGTGCTAGGCTACTGTTGAAGGCGGAGCATCAAGATATTACTTGGGAGGTTTTTCGAACTACGTTTATGGACAAATATTTTCCGGAGAGTATAAGGATCGAGGGAGAACGACAATTTCTGGGGTTATATCAAAAAGATTTATCGGTGGAGGAGTATGCGGCGAAGTTTGAATCGCTGGCCAAATACTTCTGTTTCTTTCAAGCTCAACCAAATGAAAGCTGGAAGTGTGAACGATTTGAAGCGGGACTGCGATTTGAGATTAAGGAGTCCGTTTTACCTTTGGAACTTCGTAATTTTCAAGCTTTAGTGGAAATGAGTCGTAAGATTGAGCAGATGAGGAAGGGAAAGGATAATAGAAGGAGTGTTGGTGGACCTTCTAAATTCAAGAACCAGAATCAGAATTGGAAAGGAAAACAGAATCAGAGGAAGCCTTATTTTCGTTCCCAAGGGAATAATCAGAATAGACAAATGTAACCTTTCGAATTTTATTGCGATAGGGAGTGGAGGTCAAAGGAATCAAAATCAAGGTCAGAGTAGGAGATGCTATAATTGTGGAGATCCGGATCACATGTCAAATGTTTGCCCTAGGAAGGAAGTGAAATGCTATAATTGTAATCAAATGGGACATATGGCGAAGTATTGCATGGTACCAAAGCGGGAATCGATCGTCAATCACGTCGGAGCAAATAAACCGACAGCCCAGGAGGGAGAGTTTATACGATGAGTGGGACTGAAGTTTCAAATTCTGACGATCTCGTACAGGGTAAGTGTGACATAAATGGTAATCTTTTAACTGAACTATTTGATTCAGGTGCAACGCATTCTTTTATTTCGATGGATTGTGTGAAACTGTTGAAATTGCCTGTTTCTTCCTTGTTGTGTGATCTTATTGTTTCAACTCCTACTGCTAAACCAGTGGTAGTCACTTGTTTGTTTAAATTGTCCTATCATTATTCGGACAAACGTTTTCTTGTTAACTTGATCTGTTTGCCTTTAATACAGTTAGATGTAATTTTAGGCATGGATTAGTTGTCTTCTAACCATATCTTGATTAATTGTGCTCGTAAAACCCTAGTTTTTCCTATGGATGAGATTTCCGGATTGTTAAAAGGACAACTAGTTTTTCCTAGTTTTTCCTATTATTTTCCTTAGATGTTAAGAGTGAGTTAGACTTGCAGTGTATACCAGTTGTCAATGAGTTTTCGGAAGTTTTTCCTGAAGATGTACCGGATTACCACCTGTTCGGGAGATTGAGTTTGCGATTAATCTGGTTCTAGGCCTTTGGACCAATATCCATAGCACCATATCGAATGTCGCCATCGTAACTTGAGGAATTAAAAGGACAACTAGTGGAACTGATGCGGAAGGAATTCATTAGACTTAGTGTATCACCTTGGGGAGCTCCGGTTTTATTAGTGAAGAAGAAAGACGAAACTTCTCGGTTATGCGTAGATTTTAAATCGAGTTGAATAAGGTGACGATTAATAATAAGTATCCACTTCCAAGGATAGATGATTTAATGGATTAGTTATGTGGAGCAGCTGTTTTCTCAAAGATAGATTTACGTTCGGGTTATCATCGATTCACGTGAAGGCGGAGGACGTTTTAAAACTGCGTTTAGGACACGTTATGGTCATTACGAGTATCTTGTGATGCCGTTCGGAGTTACGAATGCTCCAGCGATATTCATGGATTACATGAATAGGATTTTTCGTCCTTACTTAGATCAGTTTGTCGTTGTTTTCATTGACGATATTCTAATCTATTCTCCCAGTAAAGAAAAACATGCTGAACATCTCAGTGCGGTTCTCCAAATTTTAAAGGAGAAACAACTTTATGCGAAACACCCGAGAAGTGTGAATTTTGGTTAGACCAAGTTCAATTCTTAGGACACATAGTTTTGAGTGAAGGAATTGCTGTTGATCCGTCAAAAGTTGAGACTGTTTTGCAATGGGAAAGGCCTAAGACGGTGACAGAAATTCTTAGTTTTGTGGGTTTAGCGGGATACTATAGGAGATTCATTGAGGGATTTTCTAAAATAGTGGGACCTCTTACCCAATTAACTCGAAAGGAGCAAGCGTTTGTATGGACTGAAGCATGTGAAGAAAGTTTTCAAGAGTTAAAGCGAAGGTTGATGATAGCGTGCGAATGCACGTGCGATTCCGGCAAGTGTACCGGACTGCCGTCAAGTAATAAAAGATATCGAACCCACAGAGACTGTGTTCCCGAATCACAATGAATTTCGAATCGATTGAATCTGAACTGTATGAAAGGGTTTTGTAAAAAGGGTTTTTTATATTTTGAAAAGGTTTGAATTTGAAATTAAAAGATAGATGAGCAGAAGATAATTAAAACAGAAAACAAATGTTTTTAGGGTTTTGATCTAAATGGATTCCTAGGGATTTGGGTTACCTTTGAGGCTGTTTATGTTGCTAATCTGATTTACCTTTGTTGATTACCGAAATTGCCTTGAAGGCGAGTTTATCCTCTAATAGCTTAAGCTCCCTCTCGGGTTACAAAAGCCGTGCCCAATTGACCCGACCCCTACTCTCGTGGTAGTCGATCCCAGATTGGACCCTTTGCGTTTAGTGACAACTCGTTGCTCCTCGAGGGACGGCTTCTAACTCTCGTGATTTCAGTCCCAAGTCTGACTTCTATAGGTCCGACACCCAAGTTCACCGCTAGGTTCCTCCTTGAAATGTCTCGGTCATGCAAATAACCTAAGTTCACCGCTAGGTTCCTCCTTGGATCATTCACATCTCACAAACCAGTGGCTGCCGGGCTTTACGAGTGAATCACCCTAGAGATCCTAAGTTCACCGTTAGGTTCCTCCTTAGAACGTCTATGTCACGTAAATAAACGGTTTGCCGAAATTTATGAGTGATTAACACACTAGAAATCAGATCTAAAACAATTATGAAATCAACAATGGTTTCAACATCAAATTAACATCATTTACAAACCTTGGGCAGAGCCCTAATCCCTAGAAACTATGCTACTACTCCGGTCTTGCCATGGAGATGACAAGCTGGGATGACAACATAATAAAAATCGAAAAAGAGAAGAGAGGAGAAGAGGAGAAGAGATCCTAAATCTATGCCTAGAGTAGTAGCCCCTAATGTGTTGATCATTTCGCCTCTGCCGGTCCCTTATTTATAGAATTGGGGAAGTTAGAGTCCCAAACCAACTCAAAATCTGATCTATTTCGGTTTCTTCAGGTCCAAGTAAAGCGCGTCACGGCCGTGATGGCCATCACGGCCAGGCCGTGATTCGGTCTCGCCTCGGCTGCTTTGCAAAATTCAAATTCTCGCGACGCGAGATATGACTTCGCGACGCGAGTCCTCGCCTTCATGGCCCGTGATGAATTTCCACGGCCGGGCCGTGATGTGCTCGACTTGTGGTGGTTTTGGGTCACGGCCGTGATGGCTATCACAGCCAAAGCCGGTAGTGCACTCGACTTCAGCCTTTCTTCTTTTTCGATTTTGCTCGATCATGGCCGTGATGAGTATCACGGCTAGGCCGTGATGGGCTCTGTTTGGCTCATTTTCTTCAGTTTTAAAGCTCCATCTTCATCCAAACTTCATCATGGTTGATCTTGAGCAATTCACCCTTAATATCTGCAAAACAACACACGAAAACCGCCTTACCCGTTCCAAAGGAAAATTAACCTAAAATCTAATAAAAATATGCCTAAACTACATGAAAATGCATGCAAAATGATAGACAAAGATGATGTGGAATCACACTCATCAAATCACCCCAAGCTTAAAACTTTGCTTGTCCTCAAGCAATTACTCAGAGCCATAGGATATAAATCATTCAAAGCATGGATAGTGAACCAAAAACCCTAGAAGCTAATCCAAGTAATAGGCATTTTTAATAAGCATTCAAGAGATAATCAAGTTCAAGTCCAATTAGAAGCTTAGGTTCTTCAAGTTCATGTCCTCACTGATTTGGGCACTCATCTCACCTCACTCAAGTGTTTTAGGGTTTATGACAATTCACTCCATTTCCTCAAGGAAAGTATTTTACCATAGGCTTGACTATTAATCAAATCTCCACTTTATTAATGAAAACACTTGAGAATCAAGAGGTCTTTTCCTTTGGTTGTAATGTGGCCATGGGATTTATTGTAAGGTGGGAAAATCAAGGAAAGGGAATTTCAAGAAGGCTAGACAGATTATCAAACATTACAAAGCATGACACCTTCTAAAATACCCCTTTTTGGGCTTTGGTTTACTTTTCCACCTTTCTCTTCTTTTTTCTTTTTTTCTTTTTTCTTTTTCTTTTCATTTCTCACTTTCTTTGTCATCCCCTTCTCCATTTTTTTCTGTTTATTTCATTTTTATTTGTTTGGAGAAGGGGAGCTTTTTAGCTCAAGAGAAATTACTTTCTAGCTTTTTCATCCCATACTTTTTCCAACTACCATTTTGCCCTTTTTGTAATACTTTAAAAGGTGCCATACCAAGCATTATTTATCCAAGCAATTCAAGGTACCAAGAAAAGTATTTTTTTTCTTTAGGCTCAAAATTGGGCAACTAAGGGGTAGCATTAATCAATCAAAGCTCGGGAGGCCGGAAAAATACCTAGTGCCTCAATCATTTCCAAAAATGTTTTCAGAAATTTTTAAGTTTTGAAATGGTTTCAAGTCAAGTTCTAGAAAATACAGTCCATGAGGAATTAAATAACTCTTTCACAAGAAATGGGGTAGATTTAGTGAATACCCCTTTTGGCTCAAAATCTTACATTTAGTAGTTCAAAAATCAGTGAGGTACACAAGTTTAAGGAACCACATGCTAATTATCAACTATCAAATGATTATCTCAAGAATTTTTATTTTTAGCCATATCACAAGAATAATGAAAAATTGGGTTCAAAATTCACTATCTCAATTCATTTGGCTCCAAGTTCTCACAATCGGATGCATGTTCTAAGTGAGAGGCAATCTAGAGAATGTGATCATACCAATCTATGCCTATGTGAATGCAATATGAATGCAACCATGCAAATGCAAAAATAAATACCCCTACCCCAAGCTTGATTACTTACATTGTCTCCAATGTAAATAATCAAGTCGGAGAGAAGAGAAAAATTGGAACAACTTACCGAGTCGGTAGCGGGTGTTGGCTTCACATTCCAGTCAAAATTTGGGTAGAAATTTTATCACGGCCGTGAGGCTCATCACGGCTAGGCCGTGATCGTTTCGGTCCTCGTGAGTTGCCCCTGTCACGGCGCGTGATCTACATCACGGCCAGGCCGTGATGCTCTCTCGGCTTTTGCATCCTACTCATCACGCCCGTGATGGTTGTCACGCCAGGCCGTGATCCTTTCGTGCTCTTGTTTAGTTCATCACGGCCGTGACCACTTGTCACGGCCAGGCGTGATGGCCTCTGACTTTATTTTTTTATGCTCTTCTTCTCTTTCTCAACCTGAAAACACTAGACAAACTTATTAATGATATTTTTGCCTCTTGATCTTCTCAAATTATTCAAGAGGTTAAATCAAAAACAAAAGGAAAAAGGGAAAGAAAACTTGGGTTGCCTCCCAAGAAGCGCTTATTTATGGTCTTAAGCTTGACCATACTTCCTCAAGTCAACGGGGTCAGGGCGTAGAAGTGCAGGAACACTTATTTTCCATGGAGCTCCTTCAAATAGCCGTTTCTGCTCATACGGCCGCAACGCCTCCGCTTTGCTCTTTTCTCTCGGAGCTTCCTAGCCTTCCTTTCTCCCGTGAAGTATTGTTTCTGCATGGACAGCAATTCCAACTTCACCACTGGGTGCATCTCCAACCATGCATATCTTTGGGGTTGCTTCCATACTAAGTTCTTTCTCTACCGCAGGAGACGTAACATCAATTCTGCACACATCGCTCTCAAAAGGAGGGTTGTTACAAGAGTTAATCAACTGAAAATTTACCCTGCCTTCCTCTATATTTAGAGAGAGTTTGCCATTCCTTACATCTATTAATGCTCCAGCGGTTGCCAAGAATGGCCTTCCTAAAATGATGGGGAATTTAGAATTCCCTTTCATGTCCAATACCAGGAAGTCGGTAGGGATGAGAATTTTCCCTACCTTTACAGGAACATTCTCTAGTATGCCTAGAGGAGTCCTAGTCGAGCCATCCGCAATTTGTAAGGGGAATTTGAATGGTCTCAACTCTTTGCTTCCCAACCTTTCCATGATAGTGAGGGACATCAAGCTCGTGCTAGCCCCTAGGTCACATAAGGCTTGGTCAATTTGCAGTTGTCCGATCGAGCAAGCGATGGAGAAACTACCTGGGTCTTTCAGTTTAGTAGGCATTTTAGTCTCTACATCTTCTTGCTTTTTCCCGACCAACCTCCGTGGGAAAGGTATCGGGGGTTGGTACGGTGGTGGAGGGACATATTTCGGTTCTGGCTCTTCTTTTTCGTTCGTGTCCTCCTCCGGTTCCACGTCCATTTCAGCTACCCCCACCCCAAGCTTATCATCCCTCAAGTGTATGACATTGCAATGCTCATTGGGATTTGCTTCGGGTTGCCCCGGGAATGCACCCTTAGGTCTCGAGTACGTGCTGGCTTGTTGGGCAATCTGGGTTTCTAGCATCTTGTTATGAGTTGCTAAGTTGTCTACCTTAGATGCTAGATCCTTTATTGCCTCACTCACTGCCCTTCCTTGTTGTCTAAACTCCTCATTCGATTTGTCCGAGTTTCGACAAAACTTTCAAATAAAGTCTCGAGTTTAGATCTTTGTACCGAGGGTACCCGGTGTGGTTCTCTTATTACCTTGACCTTCTTGGAACTCATGGTTGACCGTGTTCTTTGTAGTTGCCGTAGGAGAGGTAAGGGTTGTTCCTTCTTTGGTTGTAGGGATTTGGGGGAGCATAGTTGGGCAGCTTCGGGTTTGTATCATAGTAGTTGTTACAAGAGTTCACTTGCTCACCCGAAGCGCCGGATCCATGAGCGATACCACGAGGGCATTCCATCATGTCATGTCCCTGCATTCCACAAATCTCACAAATAGTGTTAGTAGCACCTATTGCACTCACATTAGCTCTTTCAATCTTATCTAATCGTTTATTTAGTGAGTCAAATTTAGACAAAATCAGATCAATGCTACTTACTTCAAACTTACCCCCCGAAATCTTGTTCGGGTTATTACCTCTTTCGGAACCCCATTGGTGGTAGTTGGTGGCGACATTCTCGATGATGTTGAATGCCTCAGTGAGAGGCCTATTCATAAACGCTCCACCGGCTGCAGAATCTAGTGACACCTTCGAAGAGTAGTCCAATCCGTTATAGAAGGTGTGTGCTATTAACCACCTCTCGAGTCCGTGATGTGGGCACGACTCTAGCAGTCCCTTGTAACGATCCCAAGCTTCCGATAATGATTCTCCGTCTTTCTGGAAGAAGCCGGTGATCTGGGTTCTTATGTAGGCCGTCTTGGATGGAGGGAAGAATTTCTCCAAGAACGCCTGCTCCAGTTGGTCCCAAGTGGTCAAAGTGTTAGTGGGGATTTGCTTAAGCCAGGCCTTCGCCTTTCCAGTGAGAGATGAGGGGAGCAGTCTCAAACGCACAACATCGATCGAGGCTCCATGAATCCGGATTGCATCGGTGAACTCTAAAAATGTCTCTATGTGATCGGTCGGGTCCTCCGAAGGCAATCCTCCGAACTGATGTTGCCTAATCATGTTGATTAGCATGGGCGGTATGGTATAGTTTTCCGCCTCAATCTCTGGCCTTGCAATCCCAGTTCGCAAGCCTCTCGCATTTGGGGCTGCGTAATCCTTCAAAGGTTTTGTATCCGGTTGATTCGCCATGAGTGGAACGGGACTCAACCTTTCTCCCTCTCTTTGTAGTCTTCTACGTCTGTGGAAGGTCCTCTCGATCTCCGGATCAATCTCACTAAGGCTCCCAAGACTTAGAGATCTTTGCATATAACACACAGAGAGATGGATACAATAGAAGGAAAAGAAATTTTTGATTTTTGATTTTTTTTTTAATTTTTTTAATTTCAGAAATAAAAATCAAATAAAAAGAAATGGTCCAGAAAAATCAATTCAAAATTTGAATTGAAATTCGAAATGGCACAGTCCCCGGCAACGGCGCCAAAATCTTGATAGCGTGCGAATGCACGTGCGATTCCGGCAAGTGTACCGGACTGCCGTCAAGTAATAAAAGATATCGAACCCACAGAGACTGTGTTCCCGAATCACAATGAATTTCGAATCGATTGAATCTGAACTGTATGAAAGGGTTTTGTAAAAAGGGTTTTTTATATTTTGAAAAGGTTTGAATTTGAAATTAAAAGATAGATGAGCAGAAGATAATTAAAACAGAAAACAAATGTTTTTAGGGTTTTGATCTAAATGGATTCCTAGGGATTTGGGTTACCTTTGAGGCTGTTTATGTTGCTAATCTGATTTACCTTTGTTGATTACCGAAATTGCCTTGAAGGCGAGTTTATCCTCTAATAGCTTAAGCTCCCTCTCGGGTTACAAAAGCCGTGCCCAATTGACCCGACCCCTACTCTCGTGGTAGTCGATCCCAGATTGGACCCTTTGCGTTTAGTGACAACTCGTTGCTCCTCGAGGGACGGCTTCTAACTCTCGTGATTTCAGTCCCAAGTCTGACTTCTATAGGTCCGACACCCAAGTTCACCGCTAGGTTCCTCCTTGAAATGTCTCGGTCATGCAAATAACCTAAGTTCACCGCTAGGTTCCTCCTTGGATCATTCACATCTCACAAACCAGTGGCTGCCGGGCTTTACGAGTGAATCACCCTAGAGATCCTAAGTTCACCGTTAGGTTCCTCCTTAGAACGTCTATGTCACGTAAATAAACGGTTGCCGAAATTTATGAGTGATTAACACACTAGAAATCAGATCTAAAACAATTATGAAATCAACAATGGTTTCAACATCAAATTAACATCATTTACAAACCTTGGGCAGAGCCCTAATCCCTAGAAACTATGCTACTACTCCAGTCTTGCCATGGAGATGACAAGCTGGGATGACAACATAATAAAAATCAGAAAAGAGAAGAGAGGAGAAGGGGAGAAGAGATCCTAAATCTATGCCTAGAGTAGTAGCCCCTAATGTGTTGATCATTTCTGCCTCTGCCTGGTCCCTTATTTATAGAATTAGGAAGTTAGAGTCCCAAACCAACTCAAAATCTGATCTATTTCGGTTTCTTCAGGTCCAAGTAAAGCGCGTCACGGCCGTGATGGCCATCACGCCAGGCC
The DNA here is from genome assembly GCA_030762895.1 of Sophora flavescens. Lineage (NCBI taxonomy): Eukaryota > Viridiplantae > Streptophyta > Magnoliopsida > Fabales > Fabaceae > Sophora > Sophora flavescens. The sequence goes on from JAUPTC010000596.1 coordinate 24,905, forward strand.
GTGACGGTCTCTCGCCTCTGGCTGCTTTGCAAAATTCAAATTCTCGCGACGCGAGATATGACTCGCGACGCGAGTCCTCGCCTTCATGGCCCGTGATGAATTTCACGGCCGGGCCGTGATGTGCTCCGACTTGTGGTGGTTTTGGGTCACGGCCGTGATGGCTATCACGGCCAGGCCGTGATGCACTCGACTTCAGCCTTTCTTCTTTTTCAGTTTTGCTCGATCATGGCCGTGATGAGTATCACGGCTAGGCCGTGATGGGCTCTGTTTGGCTCATTTTCTTCAGTTTTAAAGCTCCATCTTCATCCAAACTTCATCATGGTTGATCTTGAGCAATTCACCCTTAATATCCGCAAAACAACACACGAAAACCGCCTTACCCGTTCCAAAGGAAAATTAACCTAAAATCTAATAAAAATATGCCTAAACTACATGAAAATGCATGCAAAATGATAGACAAAGATGATGTGGAATCACACTCATCAGTTGACTACTTCACCGGTATTGATACTACCTGATCCTCATGAACTTTTTGAGGTTTATTGTGATGCTTCACATCAAGGATTAGGATGTGTATTGATGCAAAACCGGAAAGTTGTGGCATATGCTTCAAGGCAATTGAAGATTCATGAAAGGAATTATCCTACACATGATTTGGAGTTAGCAAAGAGTGATATTGTAACACCCCGATTTTTATTTGCTTTGTAATATCGGTAATAAATATATAAATATATATTTTTATCCGAGACTTAGAAAATGATTTTGGATAAACCAAGGTCATTTCCTTGTTATACTTATTTTTATAAGGTTACGATGAAGTTTTGGGTTGAAAATTCAGACGGAACCCGGTCTGCGTTTTCACTGACAGTAAAAGTTTACTGCTCAGAAGACCTAATTTTGAGTCGTGAACGAGATGAAAAATGTTTTTATCGTATTTACGACTATACTGGAAGTTTTGAAAATTTTGGTAAAAAAAATTAAAATATCATATTTGTTGTGGGCGTATACGTCGAGATGTCTCTAGGAAAAGCTTGCGCCAGATGAATCGAGAAGTCGGCAATGTAGCAGAGATGTTGGATTGACCGACCTGACGAGCATTTATGACGATTTTATCCGTATCATAATGGCCATAATGGCACATTTATGACAAAGTTAATTTTTCCTATGAAATGACCAAATTGCCCTTGTCTTTTTATGACAATTTCAAACAAATGCCAATGGAAAAAGTTGACCAACCCTTGCCCAAAACCCACAGCTCCAATGCCTTCTTCATTAAGTTTGGTTTCTTCTTCATTTAAATAGGTTGTCTTCTTCATTAAGCCATTTTCTTCCATTTTCAGGTTCTTTTTCTCCAAAGAGTTCATAATTCGTCATATTTTGATTGGCAATTCTGACCAGTTTCTATTTTGAATCTCGGAAAACTTTCAACATGAAAGTTGTTCATCTTTCTCTCTTCTTTCCAACGACATAAAGATCATCCAAAACGGATAAGTATGTTGAGACATCGACCCAAAATACTAAAACTGTTCTAAACCCTAACTATGTTCATCTTTCTCTTTAAGTTTCTCAAGAACACCATGAGAAATTTGTGAAGAACACCATCCAAATCTTTCTTTTCTTGGATCATCAATAGGTAACAACCTCTTCTATTGTCATTTAAATCATTTCTCTTCACAACTTTTGTATATTCATGGCTTAGATTAACATGTTCTTCATTTACTTCAAAGTTCATGGAGCTAGTTTCAAAAATTCATAACTAATTCTAGAAAAATCCTTTTGACATGAAACCAATTGCTATGATCTTATAATAATCTCTATTTTCATCATCTAGAAGCATAAGATCATGAAGAATTTCTTTCCTTGATTTCTGGTTATGGCCGAACCAAGGTCAAATTTTGTTTTCTTAGGTTTTGTTTCATTTTCATGTCTTGATTCATGATTCAATCCTTTTGTATCTTGATAGTTCTTGTATTCAAGTATATAGAAGATCAAAAATCAAACTTAAGCCTATTTTATCTCATCAAAACCGAAACCCTAGGTATGAGCACTTAATGGTTTTGTGATTCAAAAGTTGTTTGTGACACTTGAATCCAACTCTAGGTTTTGTATGTTGATTAAATCCAAGAGTTTAGAAATTTTAGAGATTTCTAACCCCAAACTCAGCCCTTGGCCGAAACCTTAGTTCTTGGAACTAGATGAGTTTTAGTTCATGTTCTTGGTTCATAATCTTGGTTTAAGTGCTTAATCATGTTTAAGTTACTTATGGATCATAAATCCCTAAGTTAACAAAATTTTAACTTTCCTAACCTAGAAAAGTTGTTGAGGCCGAACCTTAACCTCCATGAGTCAAGTATGTTTTTTTTTATTTGATTTATTTTGGTTGCAATTCGTTATGAAGGAATCCATCGGGTTGGTTTGACCTAAAGCCGATGGAGGAAACCGGATCAAATCGGGAGATTATTTGAAACTGTTAGTTCGAGTCTTCAAGAGGTAAGGGGAGCTTACCTGAGGGATTTTCTCAATAACTATTTGCTTTTAGTGTGGTTTATATGATTTATATGTGGTTGTGATTATTTGTTTATGTGGCTTACGTTGTGTTGTTTATCTGTGCATCGGTGATTAATTTGCTTTTAATTGATTTAATTATCTGCGGTAGTATATTATGTTGCTATTATGCATGATCTTCCTGGTGATATAATTATGGTGATGTTGTTGAATGTTGTTTGAGAAGCCTGACAGTGGTCAGTGCACAACCGATTAATCAGATAAAAGCTTTAATAAGCTGTGTAAATTATATTCAATGTTTTATGGGAAATGTTGGAATATAATAGTAGTTGAAAAATATTATTTTGGAAAAATAATGAGTTTTGAGAAATATTATTATTTTAATAATTTATTAGTGAAAAAGTAAATTATGAGTCACAATGAGCGCGAAACCGTGAAAATATTTTAAGACTTGCTAATTTTTATGTAAGAAATTCCGGAATATTAGAAAATGTTATTTTATGAAATTAATTGGTGAAAATATGTTAATTATGATTTTATAAAATTAATTAAGTGGAAAAAGCTAAATTTTGGCATAAAAATATTTTAAAATGAAAAGTGACGGCAAATTTGGAAAAATGTAGACGGCAAGAATTTTGAAACGGCAGTGCATATTTTGAGGAAGTTAAATCCTCAAGTGACTCATTGGTTTGTGAAAAACTAAGTTTTATTATTTAAAGACTTTATTGAAGAATTTTTCATGTGAAAAGATTTTCCGAAAACAAAAATAAATTCAACCGTGTTGAAAGTGGTGTGGAACTTAGTAATCGAGATGTCGGGGTACTAATGTTCTTATGACGTTATCCTATTTTGGATTTGTTTTTCACAGAAACGACGATATGGAACTTAGTAACCGAGACGTCGGGGTACTAGTGTTCTTTTGACGTTATAGACTTGGTGTCTAGTAGGTAGATGGTGTGTCTACTTCACGACGTAATAAACGACGGTAAAAGATTTATGATGTTTTCTATCACCACGAACCTAAGACTGATTGCAAGGTCTAGGGGCTTCGTGATTGAGCACTCGGACTTTGAGGTCCCGTGTTGTTAATAAAAGTTGTAAAGATGTTTAAAACGATGATGGGTCATAAGCTTTTGAGAGCTTTGACAAATAAAGATATAACACAAAGAAAACGACGAGAACAAAGTGTTTTTCTTGCATGCATTTTGGCAGACGTGCCTACGAGGTTAATCATGATATCTTGAGGATGTTCATGTCTCGACGTATTTGTTAATCATGGTATCTTTATAATATTCCTGAAATCGACGTGTTCATTGTGCCTTTGGGCAATCGACGTACAATGAAATTCATTGTGCTCAAGGCAATCGACGTACAATGAAATCAGGGTATTTTATGATATTCATGTAATCGACGTATTCATTGTGCCTTTGGGCAATCGACGTACAATGGAATCATGGTATCTTATGATATTCATGAAATCGACGTGTTCAGTGTGCCCTTGGCAATCGACGTACAATGAAAAAATCCATAAATCGACGTTCTCACTGTTCCGGACAGTGGGCTATGGTAAAATCGACGTGCCTTTGTTGGCAAAAATCGACGTGCCTCTGTTGGCAAAAATCGACGTGCCTCTTTTGGCAATCGAGCCTGATCATCTCATTTTAAATGACGTTGGGGATCTCCGGAGATTAGGTATGAATGTGTAGATGATGTTTTGAAGTGTCCATGCATAGTTTTTCAACGTTGATGTTTGGGGTGTGAAACCCATTGATAAACGATGTGATATAATATGAATGAGTATGTTGTTATAAATATGTATATGTGTATGTGCCTTCTTTTGTGTTGCGCATTTAGTTATGGTGATAAATCCATATATTGGTGTCTCACCCTTACAACACATATCAGAGACGTACAAGGGGTAGGATTTCTACAAGAAGGAGAAGGCTGTCTAGTTCAAGGCATGTTGTGCTGCTCCAGTTGGCGGTAGTGTCTGTTAGTTACGACCAGCTTAGGTCCTATTTTGATATATGGTGTTTAGGAGAATAAATCTGATAATGATCTAGGTGTGAAGACATATGAGGCATTATAGTTGTATGACTTATATACATTATGTATTTAAGTGTGATTTGATTTCATTGTTGTGTTGTCTTGAGGATTAAAAGAAAAAAATTTATCACCATATTTTGAAAAGATGAACGTTGAGAAAACATTATTTTCCGAAAGTAACCAGCAAATTAAGTGTTATTTCCGCAAACGGGTAATCATGTGATGACACAGGTTAGGGTGTCACATTAGTGGTATCGAGCTGGTCGAGTCTTTCGGGAATGTTGGGAAATAGGTCTCAGTTAGGTTTTGTTGTGTGATCTCTCGGTGAAACTTGTTGAATTGTTTCTTGGTTGAAACAATGTGTGTTGACACACAAGTAAGTATGTTTTGGTGGGTTCTGATTGGGTTGAGACCATGTGAGAACTCCTGTTTAGTAAAGGGTACTCATGTTCATGTTGATACATTCGTTTATCCCTTAGGATGGTATCAGACATTTGAATAAGGTACCTGTCATTGAAAGTTTTTATGGAAAATTTTCTGAGAATGTCCCAAGTTTGTACGGATGGATGGATGTTGAGTTTCTGATTGATCTAGTTTCTAGATTTAGCCAGATCTCAACTGCTTTGTGTAGGATATCGCAAACGAAGTTAGTTGGGTTAGACTTCAAGAAATGGAATTTTCGTCCATTTCTCGATAAGTTAGTCATCATCTTCATTGATGATGTTCTCATTTACTCTAAGAGTCACGAGGAGTATGAGAGACCTCTGTATCAAGTGTTACAGATCCCTCGCAAGGAGTTGTTATATATTCAAGGATCGACTTGAGAATAAATTACCACCATATTGGAGTTAGGACTTATTAAATATTTTGTAATGTAAACTCAGCTTATGAGGCAAGATCAACTTTTCGTGTATCTGAGAGATTGACCAAGTTATCAGAATTGTGCCGATTCAGGGTGACCATACTAAGTGCGTCATAAAAGACCATTGTGCTTGTGAGAAACCAAGGCAAATAGATTTAAATCTTCAACCTTAGATGAGGGTCTCAGGATTCAGAAAAATTGTTCCTTATGGACAAATTGCTTTTCAAATTCCTATGGTTGTATTAGACAATCGTAGCGGTACATTTTGTACCTGCCAAATTCATTTTTCTGACTTTGATTTAAAATCTATCCTGACTTTGGTTCTGATAGTCTGGATATTTTCATACTTCTTTGGGAATGTATTATGAGTATTTCTTGAGTTATGCGACATATGGGAATTCTTGATGATAAAAGTTTCTTGATGAGACTTAGTCGATTCACTTTTACTTTTGGTGGAAGTGATCCAGTCTAAATTTTGTCGGACTGACGTTCTTTTAAATCGTTGTGTAGTAAAGTTCTTGTGAAGAAAGAAACTTTATTAGACTCATGTTTGTAAACTTGTATTAGCTATGCATTTTTACACTCACGAACCTATTGAAGAATCTTTTTACATATTGGACACTTGTATCTTTCAGATTGGTCAAATTATTCTTTGTGCTTTCTTGTGAAAGCGAAATCAAGAAATTTATTGTCTTGAAAATCTCTTTTCAAATTATTGCGAGTAGATTGACGAACATCTTTTTACTGCTTAGGTCCACGATGTAATGGAAAAACTAATGAGGTATGTATCGGAGGACTGATCCAACGTGATAAGGAATTGATCCTTAGAAGGTTAGTTGAGAGTAAGTGTAATATCTAAGCACGACAAGAGGTGAGTGGATTTTTATGGAGGGGTAGATGTGGTGGTAAGCTTAGAATTTCTAGAATTAACATCGGTAAAAAAGATGATTTTGGCAGATTTTGTTATGATCGAGGTAGAGTTTGCTAAAGGAACCAGGATAATGATAAAATGATCATCGTTAAGATTTAATCGTATGATTGGAAGGAATTACAGAAAGGTGTTTATGGTAGTTTACCTAAGTTGAATGTAAGCGGAAAAGAAAAGTTCTTGAGTAAAATTAAGTTGTTAGAAAAGTTCGAAAGTTAAGGATTAGATAATTCTATTCTATAATCCCTTTTGGTTTAATTGCATTAAGATATGCAATGAAGTTATTTTGAGGATGAGATGTGTGAGGTGATGTTAAATTGGAGTGGTGAATTATAATCAAGAGACACTAAGACTATGATTAAATATTTTGAGTAGGGAGTTGATGCGTGGTACTGTGAAGACAATGTTAGTATTAATGATAATATTCAGAGTGAGATGATTAGAATAAGGTTTCTGGTGGAATCATGTTGATAAGAGCAGTAATTAGGTTTTGATTTTATTTTTTTCAAGTGTAGTAGACTCTGATGAAATTTTGAGGATAGTACGGATATGTAGAAATGACATAAGAATGAATTGTGTTATGGAATATAGAATAAGAGGAATGAAGTGATGTAGAGGACAATGTAAAATCTTAAGGTTAAGATGAGGTTACAAAATACTGTTTAGCTTCGAGTCTCGAAATTTCGAGGATGAAATTTTTTAAGAGGGGTAGTAATGTGACACCCCGATTTTCGCTGCTTTGTAATATCGGTAATAAATATATAAATATATATTTTTATCCGAGACTTAGAAAATGATTTTGGATAAACCAAGGTCATTTCCTTGTTATACTTATTTTTATAAGGTTACGATGAAGTTTTGGGTTGAAAATTCAGACGGAACCCGGTCTGCGTTTTCACCGATAAAGAAAAGTTTACTGCTTAGAAGACCTAATTTTGAGTCGTGATCGAGATGAAAAATGTTTTTATCGTATTTACTACTATACTGGAAGTTTTGAAAATTTTGGTAAAAAAAATTAAAATATCATATTTGTTGTGGGCGTATACGTCGAGATGTCTCTAGGAAAAGCTTGCACCAGATGAATCGAGAAGTCGGCAATGTAGCAGAGATGTTGGATTGACCGACTTGACGAGCATTTATGACGAGTTTATCCGTATCATAATGGCCATAATGGCACATTTATGACAAAGTTAATTTTTCCTATGAAATGACCAAATTACCCTTGTCTTTTTATGACAATTTCAAACAAATGCCATTGGAAAAAGTTGACCAACCCTTGCCCAAAACCCACGGCTCCAATGCCTTCTTCATTAAGTTTGGTTTCTTCTTCATTTAAATAGGTTGTCTTCTTCATTAAGCCATTTTCTTCCATTTTCATGTTCTTTTTCTCCAAAGAGTTCATAATTCGTCATATTTTGATTGGAAATTCTGACCAGTTTCTATTTTGAATCTCGGAAAACTTTCAACATGAAAGTTGTTCATCTTTATCTCTTCTTTCCAACGACATAAAGATCATCCAAAACGGATAAGTATGTTGAGACATCTACCCAAAATACTAAAACTGTTCTAAACCCTAACTATGTTCATCTTTCTCTTTAAGTTTCTCAAGAACACCATGAGAAATTTGTGAAGAACATCATCCAAATCTTTCTTTTCTTGGATCATCAAGAGGTAACAACCTCTTCTCTTGTCATTTAAATCATTTCTCTTCACAACTTTTGTATATTCATGGCTTAGATTAACATGTTCTTCATTTACTTTAAAGTTCATGGAGCTAGTTTCAAAAATTCATAACTAATTCTAGAAAAATCCTTTTGACATGAAACCAATTGCTATGATCTTATAATAATCTCTATTTTCATCATCTAGAAGCATAAGATCATGAGAAATTTCTTTCCTTGATTTCTGGTTATGGCCGAACCTTGGTCAAATTTTGTGTTCTTAGGTTTTGTTTCATTTTCATGTCTTGATTCATGATTCAATCCTTTTGTATCTTGATAGTTCTTATATTCAAGTATATAGAAGATCAAAAATCAAACTTAAGCCTATTTTATCTCATCAAAACCGAAACCCTAGGTATGAGCACTTAATGGTTTTGTGATTCAAAAGTTGTTTGTGACACTTGAATCCAACTCTAGGTTTTGTATGTTGATTAAATCCAAGAGTTTAGAAATTTTAGAGATTTCTAACCCCAAACTCAGCCCTTGGCCGAAACCCTAGTTCTTTGAACTAGATGAGTTTTAGTTCATGTTCTTGGTTCATAATCCTGGTTTAAGTGCTTAATCATGTTTAAGTTACTTATGGATCATAAATCCCTAAGTTAACAAAATTTTAACTTTCCTAACCTAGAAAAGTTGTTGAGGCCGAACCTTAACCTCCATGAGTCAAGTATGTTTTTTTTTATTTGATTTATTTTGGTTGCAATTCGTTATGAAGGAATCCATCGGGTTGGTTTGACCTAAAGCCGACGGAGGAAACCAGATCAAATCGGGAGATTATTTGAAACTGTTAGTTCGAGTCTTCAAGAGGTAAGGGGAGCTTACGAGGGATTTTCTCAATAACTATTTGCTTGTAGTGTGGTTTATATGATTTATATGTGGTTGTGATTATTTGTATATGTGGCTTACGTTGTGTTTTTTATCTGTGCATCGGTGATTAATTTGCTTTTAATTGATTTAATTATCTGCGGTAGTATATTATGTTGCTATGATGCATGATCTGCCTGGTAATATAATTATGGTGATGTTGTTGAATGATGTTGTTGAATGTTGTTTGAGAAGCCTGACAGTGGTCAGTGCACAACCGATTAATCAGATAAAAGCTTTAATAAGTTTGTGTAAATTATATTCAATGTTTTATGGGAAATGTTGGAATATAATAGTGGTGGAAAAATATTATTTTGGAAAAATAATGAGTTTTGAGAAATATTATTATTTTAATAATTTATTAGTGAAAAAGTAAATTATGAGTTACAATGAGCGAAACCGTGAAAATATTTTAGCACTGCTAATTTTTACGTAAGAAATTCCGGAATATTAGAAAATGTTATTTTATGAAATTAATTGGTGAAAATAAGTTAATTATGATTTTAGAAAATTAATTAAGTGGAAAAAGCTAAATTTTGGCTTAAAAGATTTTAAAATGAAAAGTGACGGCAAATTTGGAAAAATGTAGACGGCAAGAATTTTGAAACGGCAGTGCATATTTTGAGGAAGTTAAATCCTCAAGTGACTCATTGGTTTGTGAAAAACTAAGTTTTATTATTTAAAGACTTTATTGAAGAATTTTCCATGTGAAAAGATTTTCCGAAAACAAAAATAAATTCAACCGTGTTGAAAGTGGTGTGGAACTTAGTAACCGAGATGTCGGGGTAATAATGTTCTTATGACGTTATCCTATTTTGGATTTGTTTTTCACAGAAACGACGATATGGAACTTAGTAACCGAGACGTCGGGGTACTAGTGTTCTTTTGACGTTATAGACTTGGTGTCTAGTAGGTAGACGGTGTGTCTACTTCACGACGTAATAAACGACGGTAAAAGATTTATGATGTTTTCTATCATCACGAACCTAAGACTGATTGCAAGGTCTAGGGGCTTCGTGATTGAGCACTCGGACTTTGAGGTCCTGTGTTGTTAATAAAAGTTGTAAAGATGTTTAAAACGATGATGGGTCATAAGCTTTTGAGAGCTTTGACAAATAAAGATATAACACAAAGAAAATGACAAGAACAAAGTGTTTTTCTTGCATGCATTTTGGCAGACGTGCCTACGAGGTTAATCATGATATCTTGAGGATGTTCATGTCTCGACGTATTTGTTAATCATGGTATCTTTATAATATTCCTGAAATCGACGTGTTCATTGTGCCTTTGGGCAATCGACGTACAATGAAATTCATTGTGCTCAAGGCAATCGACGTACAATGAAATCATGGTATTTTATGATATTCATGTAATCGACGTATTCATTGTGCCTTTGGGCAATCGACGTACAATGGAATCATGGTATCTTATGATATTCATGAAATCGACGTGTTGATGTGCCCTTGGCAATCGGCGTACAATGAAAAAAATCCATAAATCGGCGTTCTCACTGTTCCGGACAGTGGGCTATGGTAAAATCGACGTGCCTTTGTTGGCAAAAATCGACGTGCCTCTGTTGGCAAAAATCGACGTGCCTCTTTTGGCAATCGAGCCTGATCATCTCATTTTAAATGACGTTGGGGATCTCCGGAGATTAGGTATGAATGTGTAGATGATGTTTTGAAGTGTCCATGCATAGCTTTTCAACGTTGATGTTTGGGGTGTGAAACCCATTGATAAACGATGTGATATAATATGAATGAGTATGTTGTTATAAATATGTATATGTGTATGTGCCTTCTTTTGTGTTGCGCATTTAGTTATGGTGATAAATCCATATATTGGTGTCTCACCCTTACAACACATATCAGAGACGTACAAGGGGTAGGATTTCTACAAGAAGGAGAAGGCTGTCTAGTTCAAGGCATGCTGTGCTGCTCCAGTTGGCGGTAGTGTCTGTTAGTTACGACCAGCTTAGGTCCTATTTTGATATATGGTGTTTAGGAGAATAAATCTGATAATGATCTAGGTGTGAAGACATATGAGGCAGTATAGTTGTATGACTTATATACATTATGTATTTAAGTGTGATTTGATTTCATTGTTGTGTTATCTTGAGGATTAAAAGAAAAAAATTTATCACCATATTTTGAAAAGATGAACGTTGAGAAAACATTATTTTCCGAAAGTAACCGGCAAATTAAGTGTTATTTCCGCAAACGGGTAATCATGTGATGACCTGGGTTAGGGTGTCACATTAGTGGTATCAGAGCTGGTCGAGTCTTTCGGGAATGTTGGGAAATAGGTCTGTTAGGTTTTTGTTGTGTGATCTCTGGTCGAAACTTGTTGAATTGTTTTTTGGTTGAAACAATGTGTGTTGACACACAAGTAAGTATGTTTTGGTGGGTTCTGATTGGGTTGAGACCTTGTGAGAACTCCTGTTTAGTAAAGGGTACTCATGTTCATGTTGATACATTCGTTTATCCCTTAGGATGGTATCAGACATTTGAATAAGGTACCTGTCATCGAAAGTTTTTTTGGAAAATTTTCTGAGAATGTCCCAAGTTTGTACGGATGGATGGATGTTGAGTTTCTGAATGATCTAGTTTCTAGATTTAGCCAGATCTCAACTGCTTTGTGTAGGATATCGCAAACGAAGTTAGTTGGGTTAGACTTCAAGAAATGGAATTTTCGTCCATTTCTCGATAAGTTAGTCATCATCTTCATTGATGATGTTCTCATTTACTCTAAGAGTCACGAGGAGTATGAGAGACCTCTCTGTATCAAGTGTTACGGATCCTCGCAAGGAGTTGTTATATATTCAAGGATCGACTTGAGAATAAATTACCACCATATTGGAGTTAGGACTTATTAAATATTTTGTACTGTAAACTCAGCTTATGAGGCAAGATCAACTTTTCGTGTATCTGAGAGATTGACCAAGTTATCAGAATTGTGCCGATTCAGGGTGACCATACTAAGTGCGTCATAAAAGACCATTGTGCTTGTGAGAAACCAAGGCAAATAGATTTAAATCTTCAACCTTAGATGAGGGTCTCAGGATTCAGAAAAATTGTTCCTTATGGACAAATTGCTTTTCAAATTCCTATGGTTGTATTAGACAATCATAGCGGTACATTTTGTACCTGCCAAATTCATTTTTCTGACTTTGATTTAAAATCTATCCTGACTTTGGTTCTGATAGTCTGGATATTTTCATACTTCTTTGGGAATGTATTATGAGTATTTCTTGAGTTATGCGACATATGGGAATTCTTGATGATAAAAGTTTCTTGATGAGACTTAGTCGATTCACTTTTACTTTTGGTGGAAGTGATCCAGTCTAAATTTTGTCGGACTGACGTTCTTTTAAATCGTTGTGTAGTAAAGTTCTTGTGAAGAAAGAAACTTTATTAGACTCATGTTTGTAAACTTGTATTAGCTATGCATTTTTACACTCACGAACCTATTGAAGAATCTTTTTACATATTGGACACTTGTATCTTTCAGATTGGTCAAATTATTCTTTGTGCTTTCTTGTGAAAGCGAAATCAAGAAATTTATTGTCTTGAAAATCTCTTTTCAAATTATTGCGAGTAGATTGACGAACATCTTTTTACTGCTTAGGTCCACGATGTAATGGAAAAACTAACAGAGGTATGTATCAGAGGACTGATCCAACGTGATAAGGAATTGATCCTTAGAAGGTTAGTTGAGAGTAAGTGTAATATCTAAGCACGACAAGAGGTGAGTGGATTTTTATGGAGGGGTAGATGTGACTGGTAAGCTTAGAATTTCTAGAATTAACATCAGTAAAAAAGATGATTTTGGCAGATTTTGTTATGATCGAGGTAGAGTTTGCTAAAGGAACCAGGATAATGATAAAATGATCATCGTTAAGATTTAATCGTATGATTGGAAGGAATTACAGAAAGGTGTTTATGGTAGTTTACCTAAGTTGAATGTAAGCGGAAAAGAAAAGTTCTTGAGTAAAATTAAGTTGTTAGAAAAGTTCGAAAGTTAAGGATTAGATAATTCTATTCTATAATCCCTTTTGGTTTAATTGCATTAAGATATGCAATGAAGTTATTTTGAGGATGAGATGTGTGAGGTGATGTTAAATTGGAGTGGTGAATTATAATCAAGAGACACTAAGACTATGATTAAATATTTTGAGTAGGGAGTTGATGCGTGGTCTTGTGAAGACAATGTTAGTATTAATGATAATATTCAGAGTGAGATGATTAGAATAAGGTTTCTGGTGGAATCATGTTGATAAGAGCAGTAATTAGGTTTTGATTTTATTTTTTTCAAGTGTAGTAGACTCTGATGAAATTTTGAGGATAGTACGGATATGTAGAAATGACATAAGAATGAATTGTGTTATGGAATATAGAATAAGAGGAATGAAGTGATGTAGAGGACAATGTAAAATCTTAAGGTTAAGATGAGGTTACAAAATACTGTTTAGCTTCGAGTCTCGAAATTTCGAGGATGAAATTTTTTAAGAGGGGTAGTAATGTGACACCCCGATTTTCGCTGCTTTGTAATATCGGTAATAAATATATAAATATATATTTTTATCCGAGACTTAGAAAATGATTTTGGATAAACCAAGGTCATTTCCTTGTTATACTTATTTTTATAAGGTTACGATGAAGTTTTGGGTTGAAAATTCAGACGGAACCCGGTCTGCGTTTTCACTGACAGTAAAAGTTTACTGCTTAGAAGACCTAATTTTGAGTCGTGAACGAGATGAAAAATGTTTTTATCGTATTTACTACTATACTGGAAGTTTTGAAAATTTTGGTAAAAAAATTAAAATATCATATTTGTTGTGGGCGTATACGTCGAGATGTCTCTAGGAAAAGCTTGCACCAGATGAATCGAGAAGTCGGCAATGTAGCAGAGATGTTGGATTGACCGACTTGACGAGCATTTATGACGAGTTTATCCGTATCATAATGGCCATAATGGCACATTTATGACAAAGTTAATTTTTCCTATGAAATGACCAAATTACCCTTGTCTTTTTATGACAATTTCAAACAAATGCCATTGGAAAAAGTTGACCAACCCTTGCCCAAAACCCACGGCTCCAATGCCTTCTTCATTAAGTTTGGTTTCTTCTTCATTTAAATAGGTTGTCTTCTTCATTAAGCCATTTTCTTCCATTTTCATGTTCTTTTTCTCCAAAGAGTTCATAATTCGTCATATTTTGATTGGAAATTCTGACCAGTTTCTATTTTGAATCTCGGAAAACTTTCAACATGAAAGTTGTTCATCTTTATCTCTTCTTTCCAACGACATAAAGATAATCCAAAACGGATAAGTATGTTGAGACATCTACCCAAAATACTAAAACTGTTCTAAACCCTAACTATGTTCATCTTTCTCTTTAAGTTTCTCAAGAACACCATGAGAAATTTGTGAAGAACACCATCCAAATCTTTCTTTTCTTGGATCATCAAGAGGTAACAACCTCTTCTCTTGTCATTTAAATCATTTCTCTTCACAACTTTTGTATATTCATGGCTTAGATTAACATGTTCTTCATTTACTTCAAAGTTCATGGAGCTAGTTTCAAAAATTCATAACTAATTCTAGAAAAATCCTTTTGACATGAAACCAATTGCTATGATCTTATAATAATCTCTATTTTCATCATCTAGAAGCATAAGATCATGAGAAATTTCTTTCCTTGATTTCTGGTTATGGCCGAACCTAGGTCAAATTTTTGTGTTCTTAGGTTTTGTTTCATTTTCATGTCTTGATTCATGATTCAATCCTTTTGTATCTTGATAGTTCTTGTATTCAAGTATATAGAAGATCAAAAATCAAACTTAAGCCTATTTTATCTCATCAAAACCGAAACCCTTGGTATTAGCACTTAATGGTTTTGTGATTCAAAAGTTGTTTGTGACACTTGAATCCAACTCTAGGTTTTGTATGTTGATTAAATCCAAGAGTTTAGAAATTTTAGAGATTTCTAACCCCAAACTCAGCCCTTGGACGAAACCCTAGTTCTTTGAACTAGATGAGTTTTAGTTCATGTTCTTGGTTCATAATCCTGGTTTAAGTGCTTAATCATGTTTAAGTTACTTATGGATCATAAATCCCTAAGTTAACAAAATTTTAACATTCCTAACCTAGAAAAGTTGTTGAGGCCGAACCTTAACCTCCATGAGTCAAGTATGTTTTTTTTTATTTGATTTATTTTGGTTGCAATTCGTTATGAAGGAATCCATCGGGTTGGTTTGACCTAAAGCCGACGGAGGAAACCAGATCAAATCGGGAGATTATTTGAAACTGTTAGTTCGAGTCTTCAAGAGGTAAGGGGAGCTTACCTGAGGGATTTTCTCAATAACTATTTGCTTGTAGTGTGGTTTATATGATTTATATGTGGTTGTGATTATTTGTATATGTGGCTTACGTTGTGTTGTTTATCTGTGCATCGGTGATTAATTTGCTTTTAATTGATTTAATTATCTGCGGTAGTATATTATGTTGCTATGATGCATGATCTGCCTGGTAATATAATTATGGTGATGTTGTTGAATAATGTTGTTGAATGTTGTTTGAGAAGCCTGACAGTGGTCAGTGCACAACCGATTAATCAGATAAAAGCTTTAATAAGCTGTGTAAATTATATTCAATGTTTTATGGGAAATGTTGGAATATAATAGTGGTGGAAAAATATTATTTTGGAAAAATAATGAGTTTTGAGAAATATTATTATTTTAATAATTTATTAGTGAAAAAGTAAATTATGAGTCACAATGAGCGCGAAACCGTGAAAATATTTTAGCACTGCTAATTTTTACGTAAGAAATTCCGGAATATTAGAAAATGTTATTTTATGAAATTAATTGGTGAAAATAAGTTAATTATGATTTTAGAAAATTAATTAAGTGGAAAAAGCTAAATTTTGGCTTAAAAAGATTTTAAAATGAAAAGTGACGGCAAATTTGGAAAAATGTAGACGGCAAGAATTTTGAAACGGCAGTGCATATTTTGAGGAAGTTAAATCCTCAAGTGACTCATTGGTTTGTGAAAAACTAAGTTTTATTATTTAAAGACTTTATTGAAGAATTTTCCATGTGAAAAGATTTTCCGAAAAAAAAAATAAATTCAACTGTGTTGAAAGTGGTGTGGAACTTAGTAACCGAGATGTCGGGGTACTAATGTTCTTATGACGTTATCCTATTTTGGATTTGTTTTTCACAGAAACGACGATATGGAACTTAGTAACCGAGACGTCGGGGTACTAGTGTTCTTTTGACGTTATAGACTTGTTGTCTAGTAGGTAGACGGTGTGTCTACGTCACGACGTAATAAACGACGGTAAAAGATTTATGATGTTTTCTATCACCACGAACCTAAGACTGATTGCAAGGTCTAGGGGCTTCGTGATTGAGCACTCGGACTTTGAGGTCCTGTGTTGTTAATAAAAGTTGTAAAGATGTTTAAAACGATGATGGGTCATAAGCTTTTGAGAGCTTTGACAAATAATGATATAACACAAAGAAAACGACGAGAACAAAGTGTTTTTCTTGCATGCATTTTGGCAGACGTGCCTACGAGGTTAATCATGATATCTTGAGGATGTTCATGTCTCGACGTATTTGTTAATCATGGTATCTTTATAATATTCCTGAAATCGACGTGTTCATTGTGCCTTTGGGCAATCGACGTACAATGAAATTCATTGTGCTCAAGGCAATCGACGTACAATGAAATCAGGGTATTTTATGATATTCATGTAATCGACGTATTCATTGTGCCTTTGGGCAATCGACGTACAATGGAATCATGGTATCTTATGATATTCATGAAATCGACGTGTTCAGTGTGCCCTTGGCAATCGACGTACAATGAAAAAATCCATAAATCGACGTTCTCACTGTTCGGACGAAAGTGGGCTATGGTAAAATCGGCGTGCCTTTGTTGGCAAAAATCGACGTGCCTCTGTTGGCAAAAATCGACGTGCCTCTTTTGGCAATCGAGCCTGATCATCTCATTTTAAATGACGTTGGGGATCTCCGGAGATTAGGTATGAATGTGTAGATGATGTTTTGAAGTGTCCATGCATAGTTTGTCAACGTTGATGTTTGGGGTGTGAAACCCATTGATAAACGATGTGATATAATATGAATGAGTATGTTGTTATAAATATGTATATGTGTATGTGCCTTCTTTTGTGTTGCGCATTTAGTTATGGTGATAAATCCATATATTGGTGTCTCACCCTTACAACACATATCGAGACGTACAAGGGGTAGGATTTCTACAAGAAGGAGAAGGTTTGTCTAGTTCAAGGCATCTTTGTCTTTGCTCCAGTTGGCGGTAGTGTCTGTTAGTTACGACCAGCTTAGGTCCTATTTTGATATATGGTGTTTAGGAGAATAAATCTGATAATGATCTAGGTGTGAAGACATAAGAGGCAGTATAGT